>SKCR01046460.1:0-41727 GCA_019454045.1 Zanthoxylum bungeanum
AGGAAAACTTCATGTATCTTCCTAGGCTATGGAGATGAAGAATTTGGATACACACTATGGGATCCAAGGGAAAAGATGGTCATCAGAAGCCAGGATGTAGAGTTTCTTGAAGACCAAACAATTAAAGACATTGAAAAGCCTAAGATGTATTCTAATTCTAGTGCCTACATAAATGCATACCCAACACCAACACAATTGGCCACAGAAAGGGTGCATGATATTTTAGAAGCAGAACTAGAGGAGACAGATAAGTATGTTGAGTAGAGGGAGACATAACCTGCTCCATCGGAGATTACAAAAGAGAGTGTTGAGCATAGGAGCCCCAAATCGGTCCACTAGATGCTACAGGATCATCCATAGATTTGAAAGATGACAGACCTCCTGAAACCAGTGGACCTCAGACAATAAGATCTGAGCGAGGCAGGATTCCATCAACCAGATATTTGGGATCCGAATACATTCTACTTACTGATGAGGGGGAGCCAGAGAGTTTCCCACCAGGCAAGAAGGCACTGGGGAATAAATGAGTGACGAAACCTGGCGGCGGAACTATTATGTGCAGAGATACAATAAAATAGTATTGTGCAGAGACACAATAAAGTGTGTTGTGCAGAGAAATAGCATAAGAGTGTCGTGCAGAGACATAGCAGAAGAGTACTATGTAGAGACACAGTGAAGTGTGTTGTGTAGAGACATAACTGACATGTCAACAAAGATGGTCAATCGGGATAAGTGAAAGTTGTGCAGAGATATAGCCGGGATAGCTGTCAGAAGATAATCGTTTCGGATGTAATTGGAGGGGGAGAATTTTAGAATCCCACTTGCATCCCCATTTTCAAAAGTATGATCACCATTGTCAAAAGTAAATTGCTACCTTTTGACAATGGTGCAAACCACCAAACTTACTTTAGGTGGAGTTTGAAATTTGAAGCAAACTTCCATGATAACTTTAGGTGGTGAATTGTTTATAGTTGTATTTTGTTGGCATTTGAGCCTTGTGATTGGCTATGATTTGGGAGCTCATTTGAGAGCTCAAATTATCCCCAACAAGAAGTTTCAAGTAAGAGAGCTTAGAGTGTAAGCTCCAAGTAAGAGATCTTAAAGTGTAAGTTCCGAATAAGAGAGCTTAGAGAGTATAGTTAGTGTGTGAGATTTTTTGTACAAGTTTTGTAATACTTGTATATTCTATTCAAGTAATAATAAATAACATTTATTTTTCCTCACAAAATATTCTTCAGTGATCAGAGAATCACAACTCATACTACTTTTATAGCGCATTTTTGTCAAATTTTGCTTGTGTGCTAAAAACAAGAACGGCCAAAAAAAGAGTCTGAGTAAAGAAGCTTTTTTTAATAAATTACAATTTATTTTGTGTTTAGGGTTCTGAAATAAAATCTTATGTTCTTGCCATATTAGTTACTGCTTGATTTAAAAGTTTAAGATTTAACAGCACAAAAAGTGATTTTCAAGTTTTAACTAATATTTTTTTTCATATATTATTATTGATATTCTCTTCATGAATTATTTGTTGGAAAATATGTGTTGTAATATTGGTTTTTCTATATTTTATTTGAAATGAAACAATAACCAAATTAATTTGAAAAATCAGAAATCGAAACATGGAATATGAAATTTATGTCACACAATACGGATATGCATGTTTTGCTCGATGTTAAAATTGGATACTTTGACTATAAAATGATTTCAACCTCACATTGTTGCTTATGATTTTATGGTTATTATCTCCCAATCATTTTTCTAATAGTTGCACTCCAAATCGAAGGAACAGTGGAACTTTTTTAGTTGAAACTTTCTTACACTTTGAAAATAATATAATATTTTTCTTTGAAAAAATATTTTTATATAAAGAGATGATATTCTTCAATAGGTGCTAGTCTTCACTTTCATTGCTCTTCATCACCAATATGTTTCAACATCTTTTTGTAATATCCGCCTAATGCGCGTCGAAGACTTCCTCGTTGCATCATCAAAATTCATCTTGCGAATATATCGATAACAATTAACTATTAACCTATAACACTAAATTATTGACAATCCTTATTCGATGGTCATGTAAATATATTCAGAATAAATTAATTAAGGTCATATTCTAATCTTGGATACATATGCCCTGCAGGTATATGTCTATCCTTATGAGAAATATATTTAACGAATAAATCACACGCTATTATTCCCATGGCTAATCCAAATTTCTTTCGTCGAGTTCTTAAGAATTTACCAAGATAGTTCCATTGTTGGCTAAACAAATAAATTAAGCATTCAAAGCACAAAGATTAATAAATAATCAATAACAATCCCAAAAGAATAAAAAAAACAATTAAATTAATTAAACATGCTCAAAATCCATTACAACCCTAGATTTAATGAATTAGTTACTCATAATATTCAGTAGATAGAATCTAATCATTAATACAAGGCAAAGAACGCATAAAAGATAAAGTTAGAGAGAAAATGGAAGAAATAAACTCTCGTTTACAGTCTTTGTCTTTAAAATTTACTGCCCGTTGAAGTACTCGTTCTTGTCTTACTCTAGGCGTTCTTCTATGCTCTGCAGGCTCCAAAATATGTTATAAGGCTTCTTTTAGGTTTTGGGACGAACTATGTTTATATAGAAGTCATGTGGGTCATTCCTGATAAAAAATCGAGTTCTGGACGAAATAGGGCCGCATTTCGCGTTGTGACGCTCTTGGCTGGGCGTCGCGACTTTGCATGTTTTGATCGACGCGACGCGACCTGGTCCCATGGGTGTCGTGATGCGCTAACTTAAGTTGTCATCTGGTCGATTTTTGTTCTGTCGCACGTCGCGATAAGCTTCCAGCATCGGGATGTGCATTTTGACTCCGAAATAAACCCCGATTTATTTCGTATCTTGATGTTTTCATTCCTCAGTTAAATCCTTTGAATCATGATATTATTTTGACTTGCAAAACGTAACCAAAACAAATCAATTTGCTCATAAAGCTTGAAATATCACACAAAACATTAAGATATAGGGACGGAAAATATATGTATATTAGCCGATCATCAATCTTCTAACCAAGAAGACACGTTTTAAGATGCAAAGCATAAGAACAAAAGCATGATGTGTGCCAAAATAGATAATACATATCTAGTTGGGCTCATACAGTTATGCATTGCAGTTGCTTTATATTGAAGAAAATGTGCAAGGAAATGGATGATGAGTTGTCACTATAAAATGTTTAATTAGGTATTCCAAAAGTATCAATTTATCCTTTTAGAGTGATGTCTTGTTCTTAATTTTCTAAATGAAAATTAAGTTCTAACTGATAAAAACAAACTTTTCACAGAAGAGGTAATTAATTTGAGATTAATGTCCTTCCCAAGCTTGTGATTTTATGTATCCACACCAAAAAAAAGAGATAAGAGCATGATTATAAAACTTATCCAGATATTGACTGCTGAACTAAAGTCTTGTACCAAAAACAAGATTCACTGTCTTTTTCATTTTCTGGTTCTGGGTAGGCAACTGTGAAGATAGATAGATATAGTTGCAATATAAGATATAGCCAGCTTGCCTTTGTAGTCTTCATTTTATGAGCCGATACAAACTATCTAGCTTGCTCTATCAGCAAATGCCAGCCATCAATCTAGTTCAAACTTTATATGACATGATTCTATTGAATTGGGTTATATATATACACACCCGATGTAAAACAATCGCTGTTACATTTTTTGTAAGTGACAAATTGTGACTGGATCCGTCAACCTAACATGAACATCACCATACGAAGTTAACACTCGCTCTTACGTTTTCTTGAGTGATAATTTGTGACCCAACTTCATAGGTGGTCCTGAGACAGTCGAGACAGACGATCTGATGGGGCCTCAAAATTTGATTTAAAATTAAGATTTAAATCTAATAAAATTTTAATTTTCAAGTGTATAAAATAAATTTTTTAATCTTTTTTTAAGAATTTATCTAGGATCCTTCAAAATTTAAGACAATTCAAGACCGTCCTTGCTGGATCCATTAACGAAACTTGAACAAGATGCAAAATTAACTGATACGAATCAAGTTACATCAATTTTTGTGTCACCCGTTTACTAATATTGTAAAGTTTAAATTTAAAGTTCCCGATGTGGAAACTCGTTTATGACGTTAATCATTTGATTAATACCGTGTTTACTTGCTTTTTATCTAATAAAAAAGTGTCAAGTTATATTTAGTCCCAAATTGATTATATAGAGTGTGTTTTTAGTGTGTGTAAATACGATGATTATATAGAGTTTGATTAAAACTATAAAACTTATTTTTAAAGATTACGTTAATTAAAAGTATTTTAAAATAGATTTAGATTCGGTGTTTAATTGATTATGCTAAGTTATTTTTTTTTTTTTATAAATTATTATAGATAGTTATTATTAGATAAAAATATAATAATATGACTGATTTGGCTCCCTCAGTATGTTACCTTAAATTATTTTGATTCAATTGCGTACGAAACTAAACCAATCTTTTCATACTCAAATGCCAACAATATCTTCAGTGAGATACAGGCATTGATATTGTTATGAAATTTTCGCTGTGTTCCAAAAGTCCAAATTTTGCCTCTTTCAAACACTTTCTGGTCCAACAAGAAACATCAAAATGGCATGAAACAAAACCAATAATACACAAATCAGACCATAATTTATTATCTTGACCAAATTTTTACAATAACACCACAAATTGAACATGCGGCTCCCTTTTGGTTTCTCCGCATACTCAATTTTCTACATCACAAATTAACAACACCACAAAGCATTTAAGCATATGGCCCCTTTGGTTTCCACATACTTAATAACATACCACCCATAAAAGGAAAAAAAAAAATATTATTAAAAGTAATAATAAACACACCATATTCTAAAATACAATCACCATATTTGACAAGTTCCAAGTTCCAGACCTTCAGGTTTCTTCAGGAATGTCACTGCAATTGAAAAACAAAAACTTGATCGTGTTGCTTATGTGGCGACGCGACGTGGAGTCAAGCGACGAACAGGAGATTGAACTCCAGTTGATAAAATTATCTTTGTAGCAGAAGAAGAATTAGGAGACATGGAGCCATAATCAGATTGAAACATCTGCAAATCAGATGTCTGAAACCGACCAGAATCTCCCGGAAGCCTCATGTAAAAAGCTGAAGGTGAGTCACAGTACCATGAGCCTAAACCAACTTGGTTTCCATTTTTGTATTGCATTATTGCTCTATAAACAAAAGGAATTAGACCCTCCATATGTGTTTTTTTTTTTTTTAACCCCAAAAGCTTGTAACTAAAAAAGTTTGCAAGTTGTGATTGAATGACCCAAGGGTGGTGGATTTGGTTTAAAAGAGGGAAGGGATTGGTGACGTGGCGTAATGGGTAGAAGTCCACCTGTTCACGCTAAGGCCACGCAAGCTTCTCTCTCCTCATGAAGAGTGCTTTCAAATGCAAACCCACAAGAAGACCTTGAAAGCAATATCTAAACTACAATACAATTCACCAAATCTCACTATAATCTTATGTTCATCTTATTTTTTATTTGTTTTTTTTTTAAGGGTTAGTTAGATCTTGGGCCCCTTTTTTTAATTCTATTGGTCGGTTTTTGATTATTCATTGTCCCTTTTTTAAACTTTTTTGTTATGCAATTTTTCTTGCTAGTTTCATCATGGATTATTAAAATAATTATGTTGTTGTTTAGATGTGGTTTTAGAGTATGATTTGTAATATGATTTGGTGGTACATTCTGGGTGCGCCACATGTTTTATTACAAGATTTAATGATAGTAAATAATACTGTGAAGATCAGGATGTAATTAGCTAATTAGTCCAATTAAATTTAAAATTTGTTTTTCCAAAAAATTCTATGAGAATCTTCATATGAATAATAACATGAGAATACCATTTGCTGGAAATTCCAAAACTTTGGTCACAATATAATCTTTTAATTCTTTTTAGTATTTTCAAGATCATCCTTATAGCTGGATTCCATTAGTATTTGTAGTTTCATTCTTGAGATCCAGCTGACCAATTATTTTTAATTTGACCATTCTCTTTAAAATTGTATTTTATACAGGATTTGAAGTTCTATTTATTTATACCTAATATTTTTGAAAAAATTGACTGCCACTCAGGAACTTGTTAAATCCAATTCTCATATTGATTAGACCCAAAGCAAACCCCAGAAGGGAAATAAAAAAAAAAAACTGAATGGAGTAAAAACCAAATTTAGAATGTCATCATGTTAAAATTTCAAAACCTTAACATTTTTTATTAAACTTTGGAAATCCCGCCACCATATTATCCGACTCGAGTTTAAACAAAGTAGGTAAAATCCTCGGTTGTCCCAGACTCTTATAAGAAACACAGTCCCTAAATTCGAATCCTGCAAACTCATATTATGAATCCTACTTCACCAAAACACGTTCCTTGGGGATTCATAACCTTGCATCCATATCCAATTTCTAAATCTAGTTGTTAAAAGATTATAAAAATAAAAATACTTCTAACTTTAATTCAAGATTATAATAAAATCACATAAATTGATAAACGAATATCCACCCCCAAGGGACGTAATCTGGTGGTTTCCAAATAAGTTACTAGTAAATTTGAATTTTGGGAGGTAAAAGAATAAAAAAATAAATTTAGATTTTATCCACATCCTTATTTTATAATTAAAAAAAAAAAAAAAAGTGCAAAGCTCTATCCTAAAAAATAAATAAATAAATAAGTAAGTAAGTAACCTTTCCTTATTTTTTCAAAAAATATTTTTTCAAGTTTAAACAAATGATCAAATGGATGGTAAATTAATATTTAACCATCACACTTGACACGTCCTTCCTATCCAAACGAATTATAGGGAAAAAATTAAAAATAAAAAATAAAAACACTAATAGTAAGCCGTTGACATGCAAGTTATACCTTGCTTGCTTGATCAAAATAACATCTTCAAATAATTTTTTTTTTATTTTTTTGAATTCTTAATCGAAGATGAAGTCATTGTTGGCATCATCAATATCATCCAATTAATATTAGTGTCGTTTTCTTAATCCATTTAAAATTTTAGCTTCAAAGAAGAGATCGATATCGATGATAAGTCCAAGTCTTAAGCAAAAGAAAAAAAGAAAACCAGCCTTTGTGTTTTATTATTATTGTGTGGGAGGATTAGGTGAGAGGAGAAGATAGCAAGGTGGTGAATGAATGGTGATTGTCCAAAATTTTATTATTTTTTGCTTTGAACTTGAGTTTTGAGAGGCAGAAATTTAAAATAAGTTATCAAGTTTTGTGATTACAAATATGCTTCTTGGCTCATAAATATGTCATATATATATATATATATATAACACCTTCTCCTTCTTATCAATTTACAAACCTTGGCCGGGAAGCATTTTTTTCTTCATCAATTCTTTTTAACCCATGATTATTTGTCGAAACTAGGATTTAATTAAAATAAAAAGTTATAAATTTAAAAAGATCAGAATCACAAATTTATAAACTGGGGAGGCTAGAACATAAATTTTTAAAGAAAGTGAATTTGTTTAGGGTTATAGTGTTATTTAACTAGCATTTTTTAATCTATTATTATCAATCGATTTCAAATATTTTTAACATTGGTAAAGTACTTTTAATATTATTTTAAACACTCCAAATTAGGCTCTAAACTCTAATATTCCCTGAAATCTTTTTCGACTGCAAAATTAGGGTACTTCTAGGCTCCCTTGAAAACATAAATCCGCCCTTGATTATATGACTTTTATTTTATATTTTCTAACTTGATGATTTTTATCAAATAAATTAATTAAAAGGCAATACGCATGAGTACTCTAGTTATGAAACATATGAAGAAGACTAATAATCTATGTGAAAATTATAAATTAATATCGAAGTCATTTTCGTATATTGGGATTTTCATTTGTCTTGTATTAGTTTTATATGTTTGTGGTGGTTCTATTCAAAGCCGGGATAAATCATGCTTTGAACAAGTTGCCCCACTCTTGGATTCATCATCCCTTCTTGAAAAATTTAAATTAAATTCTCTTTGATTCGGGTTTTTGTCTCCTATAAAATAAAATTTTACGGGCACAACTGTTAATAATTCAATTCTAAAGTGATCCTCCTCCGATGTTTTGTTGGATAGTTTTCAAATAATTTTATTAAGTTGGTCATTTAAATTTGAATAATGTGACGGTGTTAAATTTGGGGAAGGGAGGAGTGGGGAATAATATAAAATAAAAATAAAATTTTAGTTATTAAGAAAGTTTACTACTTGTAAAGTTTAAGACTTGTATTTATTATTAGGGGTGGGCAATTGGTTTGGTTTGAACCGAACCCAACCGAATTAAACTAAACTGAACTGATCCAAAATTTTGTCAACAACCGAATGGTTTCAAATCCATAAACCGTATCAAAATTTGAAAAAAAAAAAAACAAATCGAAATTTAACAAATGTTAGTATTTTTCTATAGTTTCTTTACATACAAAAATATTTCATAAATTTTATATCTAGATTTATAGTGCATATCTTAATGAAATTATTAAGTTCTCATACTCTTACTCCCATAACAACAATATATTTAAGTTGAGATGATTAAAATTAAATAAAAGATATAGAAGTGATTAATCCATATAATTTTATATATATATGTACAACTATAGATGCATGATTCTTCACAAATCTATGATGACATCTCAAAACGATATCTTAGACATCGTAAATTAATATATCATTTGATATAACTGATTATAATATTTAAATATAACTTAACCGAATTGAATTATCAAATCAAATCGGATCGGATCGAATGAATATCTA
The DNA here is from genome assembly GCA_019454045.1 of Zanthoxylum bungeanum. Classification (NCBI taxonomy): domain Eukaryota; kingdom Viridiplantae; phylum Streptophyta; class Magnoliopsida; order Sapindales; family Rutaceae; genus Zanthoxylum; species Zanthoxylum bungeanum. The sequence continues at coordinate 8,818 of SKCR01046460.1, forward strand.
ACTGAACCAAATCAAATTGAAATTTGATAAAAACCGAATGATTCTAAACTTTCAAACAGAATGATTTAAAAACTGAATAGAAACTTAAAAAGAATTAAACCGAATCTGAAATGTCCACCATTATTTATTATTATTTTATAATTTTTATTGAAAATAAAACTATGAATATAAAAGTGAGGTCTTATAGCTGTTTTACGTTTTCTAAAAGAGTGTTGGGATTTAGAAGCTCCACTCAAACAAAAAGGTGCTCGGAAACTTGTTACAGTAATGGCCCATTAGGTTAATGAGTTCCAATATTTTTCTTGTTGCATATTTATCTTACGCAGCTACAGTACATTTCGTTTGTCAGTCCAACTTTTATTCCGTGAAGCAATCTATCTACTATAGAGAACCTCATAGTCGTCATTAAAATTTCACAAACTATAAAGTTTTATAAATATCATTAAGATTTTTCTATAATATTATTACAGCGGGATTTTCGATTTTTAGGTAGCAACAAATACTAATATTAGATATAGGGCACTTTCATATTGTTTTGTTTCATGTGAGAGGAGTTGTTGAGACTTATTTCATCTCTACTTTGCTTTCTGAAAATGATCAATTTCATTTCATGTTATGTTTCAAGGTTGTTTTATTATAATTATAACTAAAAAATTATCATACATTTAACAATACAGAAAGATTCATTTTTGCATCTTCATTTATTCAATAATCAACACCCATTTTCGTCATGATTCATTTGGGGCAAAGTAAAGAGATGACAATTGACAATTAAGGTTTTACACCCATCATAACCATTTTCTTTTCAAGCTTTATGTAGTAAAAGAAATAAGAAAGTTTTATTTGTAGAAAAATTAAGGTTAATTTCAGAATTTAGGTAGGGATTAAATTAATATGTAATTGTAAAATTTATTTTATAGGGTGTAGAAAGAAAAGAGATAAATTTTGTGGCAATATAGACGTTTTTTTCCACCCCACATGGCCAGAAATAGATAATTTATAATGTTCATCATACTTTTTCAATCATAACACCAAACATAATTTTAGTAAAGTCCGGAATTAGTCCTTTCTTAACCCTCAAGCTAACTCACTCATTGAGCCTGGATTATCAAACAAAGATAATATTATTTCTCTCCTTACACTATTAGGCTGGAGTTGTTAATACACCATAACGATCAAATACCATTAATGTTGTGTCACGGATGTATTTTATTTATTTGATAATTATCAGTTTGTTATAGATAAGTATGTTAGGTTGGTATTATCAGTTCAGTTATCATTAGTGATTATCGTTATTTGTTCTATAAACTCTAATTATAGTGCTAATAATAATGAATAAGACAAGTAGAAAATTAGTATGGTAATTTCTCGAGTAGTTTGAGTGGTAGTTGGTCCGTCAAATTACTAATAGTTGAGAGGTACGAGTTCTGTTGAAATGAATCCAATATCTTAATTAATTAATTATTTATTTTTTGTTATTATTTTTGTGGATATTTGTATCGGTAATATTTGTCATTAGAGCCAAGCAACACATCCACCATTTTCCTTGTATTCTTGCTCTGTTTGTTTATTCCAATAATGTCTTCTCTACAGGTGATGATGTAGTTAGACCCGGTCAAGGTTCCGATTCCGAACCGGTTGGAATCAGACGGTTTCGGTTCCAACCGGTTCTAGTTCCGGTTCCGGAATCGGAACCTGACCAGTTCGGTTAGGGTTCCTGCTATAACCGAACCGCTGGAACCGAAAGGTTCCAGTGGTTCCAACACCCCCCCCCCCCCCGGCTAGTAGCCGTTGGGCTGGGTGGGGCAGGGAGCCGTGCCAAAAAAAAAAAAGAAATTTAGGGAATCCCAAATTACCCCTAATAACAGTAATAAAACGGTAAATTTTATTGGCATTTTAGGTATCACAAAAATAATCTAAAAATGTATAAATATGGGTCATTTTTCATTATTTAAGTTCAAGCTCTTTAATTTCTCTCACCCATGGAGGATACATAGACAACTTAAGTTTTTAAAAATTTAAGTTCAAGCTCTTTAATTTAATAATTTTTTATTATTTTTTTAGATATGAGTTTTATTTGTAATTTAATGTAATTATGTAATGTAAGTTTATTATATAAATTCAATTTATAATTTTAAATTATATTAATTTATCAATCTCAATTTTTTATTTTCAATAAAAAAAAAAAAAACGAATGGAACCGGAACCGAACGGTTCGGTTCCGGTTCCGGTTCCATACTCGTGGAAACGAGAACCGTCTGGTTCGGTTCCAGTTCAGAATCGAACAGAACCGTCAGCCGGGTCTAAATGTAGTGTCTCTATCTCAGTTTGGCGGCCATAGCGACTGTGAAATAGGAGAATAACATAAACTAAGAGAACAAATCTTTAAATCGAACCTGAAAAGACTTACAATTATATTCATGATTGGAACTTTATTAACGATATAACTAGTACAGAAAATAGTATATTACTGGTCGAATATTCGATCGGTAACAAATAGATTTCGGTCGGTATAATATATTACCGATCAATGTACGAAAAAAATATTATGTTGGTATTTGTCTCGTCGGTAAACGAATACCGATTGAAATATATTAGATCGGTAATATTACTGATCGATTACCAACCTTACATCGGTGTTATTAATTATCTATCTATTACCAACTGTATATGATAAATAATCGGTCGTTATATAGATGAATTTCGGTCGATAATAACTCATCATTTTACCGATCGAAATTATTTAGTCGGTAAATGTATCTATTACCGATCATAATTTCGGTCACTACAAGTTTAACATTACTGATGGAATTATGTTTCGTCAGTAAATGTTACAGGCTGTAATATAATTACCGACCGATATTTTGGTCGGTAATTATATTAAATTATTTTTATTTTTATATATTCAATTGAATTAAATTTTATTTTATTTTTTCAATTAAATTTTAATATTATAAATAATAATTAAAAAAAATTATGTAATATTATAATAAAATTACATTAATTTACTTAATACATTCAATAAAATGGAAAAAATACAACTTTTATACTATGCACTAGGAGGAGGAGAAGGAATAGGACCATTAGGAGGCAACTGCACTTGTTGTTGCATCAATTGAAGAGCTAGTCAGACATTTCATGTATTTGTTGTTACATCTGCTCATGTTGATGCCGCATCTACTTCTGCTGCTGCCACATCTACACATGTTGCTGCTGCATCTAATGCCGCATCTGCTTCTGCTTCTGTTGCATCTGCTCATGCTACTGCTACATCTATTTTCTCAATATAGTGATCTCCTACAGTACCACCTATGAAGCCGAGACAGAAAAGATGAGGAACTACCCTCAAGTACATACTGGCAGCTCAGACCGTAGACATTCTTCTTCTTCTCCCATATGACAATCTCAATAAACAGTCGCTCCTCATCTATCGGCTCCCCAGTCTGCAGCAGCTGGTCTCAGACAGCTGTATAGCAATCCTATGATAAATGTAATTCATGTTAGACTGTAATACACATTTTTTAAAGTTATATAAGTAAAAAAAAATACAATTGAACATAAAAGCATATAAAACCTTACATGCATGTCTTGAGATCACTGATCGACGAACGTGTGTCCGTCGTGATTCTTCGTGTGTGTATGCACGAAGAGCTCAAAAGATCTAGGCTGACGGCCCTGTTGTTTCTCCTATCCATTTACAAAGAGTGTAATATTAATTAACTTTAAAAAATTAATAAGTAATTCAAAGAAATATTTATTACATGCAATTTATATACTTACAAGATGGCGACCATAGTCGTAACGTGATTCAGTGCCTCTCGTATGCCTGACTATTTCTGTTCCTTCGATGGCGGAACTTATTGATTACGAGAGGCCGCTTCTGAACATACATGAACATCAGAGATTCCTAATATTGCTTCAAATTATTTCATAGCAGATCGTCTATAAAATAGAGTTGTTTTCCTTTCTGCTTAATCTCATTCAACATATCTTTGTATAGACCGACCGTCTTTTTCTCCCATACGGTATGTATCATGGCATTAATTGCCTCCTCCCACCAAAAGTATTTATGCAAAATAATTGAAATAACTTATAAATATTATATTTTAATTATAAATCTTTTATATTAAGTCATTAATTAAAATTTATAAATACTTACCTTAAACTCTTTAAAATATAATTTCTTAGTCTCTGAGGGAACCTTTTTCCAACAAACTCACTCTGTAACCATATGTTTCTTAAAAATCTTACGCATCTTCCATACACAAATATTGGATTGCTCAATCTGCCCACTTAAAATGAAAACAAATAAAACAAATGTAAGAAAATATATATATATATATAATATATATATATATATATATATATATATTAAATAATAATAATAATAATAATAATAATAATAATATATTCATTGTGAATGAAACTTACTCTGGTTCAAGTAGAGTGAGCTGATGACGTTGCCATGACCCAATATTGAATGTCTTTGATGCCACAGTGCTGGCATTACTTGCGACATCCATCTCAGTATGGTGTTGTTGTTGGGGTTGGTGCTCACAGCGCCAATTCCCGGTTGTATTTCTGTATGAATACTTCTGTAAAACATTATTATTTTGAATAATATATGTAGTTTCTATAATATAATGTATCTTTTAATATGGTAAAGACGTAATGACCTTAGAATGACTAGTCATGGTGCAGTTGCAAAAGCGTCGCAACTGACATTGAGTTGTATCATGACGTTGTCATTCTCAGACAGTTCCTGGTCAAGGTTTACACTACTTGGTCAGTATAGTAAACTCGTTGAGACCGGTACATGTCGTATACTGGAATAAATGATTCCAATGGTTTCTCAATGAACCATAAGTCTTGGAGACTAGTATAGACGTGTAGGTGTTTATAGCGAATAAACACTGAACGACTCATCGAAGATTCTTAATGGATGGTACACCAACGTCAATAAGAGTCTTCACTGGTTGAGTAGCATTTTTGATTCTTAGACTTGAGATGACACTGTGGGCACATGATACATCTTCTACACTTAGATGGCAGTCACGTCACCGATCTATTAAGATCAGACCTCCGCCTGTTCGTTGGGTATAGATAGATCCTCAGGGTGTCCTGTGTGTATCGAGATAGGATCCGTCAGTTCTGTGTATCAGAGCATATGTAGGCCATATTATTAGCAATCAGATAAAAAACCATGGGCCCGTGGTACATTTTAGAAGCCAGTTCTAATGTTCTTTTTGAGATTGCTAATAGAATAATCGACTAGATAATCCCTATAGAGATTTGACGTTTACATCTATATCTCTGGGATTTATCCGGATACCTGTGACGGAGGAATTATACATTTGCCATGACCTCGACCTGTATGATTCAGCGAGTTTATCTGTGATCATCATAATTTACGGGTGGATAATTATGGACACGAAATTGGATTTCGTGACGGATATGCCTGAATCTAGAGAGTCTCAATAATGAAATATACTCGTAGAGCACTAGGGCAACAATTATAAATAATATTGATTATTTATAAAGTCGTTTAAAGGTTAAACGCAAAATACATGTGAAAGGACCCGATAGTCATTTCCTTATTTTTTGTGTATTTGTATTTAATACTTGATTAATTCAAATACACATTAATTAATTGTCAAATTGAGATATTTGACTAATGTCATAAATGAATATATGTATTTAATATTTAATGTAAATATTATACATATATTTAATATATTTATATTTAATTAATTAATTAATTGTTAAATGATTAAATTAATTAAAGTATAGATATTTTAAGTTATGATATTTATTTTAATGACTTAGTTGCCATTGATGACTTTGTTGAAAATTATCATTAGAGTGTAATGATCATTTTATCAACTTGGCAAAATGAAATTCAAATGAAATTAAAAACAAAATATATTGTATTTACTTATAGCCAAATTCGGCCAAGGTGAAAATTGTACAAGTATATATTGTTTTATTTCATTTAGGGTTTTATAACCTAATACACTTTACACAAAAACTCCATTGAAGAAAACAAAAGAAGCTTGAGAGAAAGTTGAAGAAAAACAAAGAAAACTTGGAATTTTAGTGAGTTTCTTCAACTCACTATTAGAGAGGAAAATGTTCCTTGTGTTCTAGGATTCATGCTATGATGTTCTCATGTTATTCTTTTATTTATTCTTTGTGTTTTTGTTGAATGGAAGTTTGATGAAAGTGTTGAGCATGTATAAAGTTGAAAGGATGTTGCTAATAAGCTAGTTAGCATTCTTTTCATGTTTTTAGAAACTAGTTGACATTCTAGAGTTATTGACCCACTCTTAAATGACCTAGAATTTTTCTATAGTTATTTCATTGTGTTGAGACTTGTTTTAGATTGAAGAAACATGATTGAAGTAATTGATTTAACCAATTTGGTCTAATTTGTCCAATTTGAAGAAATTGAAAAATTAGGTTTTAAGACATTTTCCAAATTTAGGGCTTTTCATTTATATGGTGTATTTGGATGTGTATATGATACATATTAATCTTATGTTGATTGGATTTCATTTGCATGTGTTTTGAACAAAGGAAGTGCAAAATGCACAATATGCCACCTTATGTAGCTCTCGGCCTTGGGGAAAAATTTGTGAAATTTTGTTGCAAATTGTATTTTGACATTTGTGACATGTTAAATTCATATTTGTAATAATTTGGAATGATCCAAAATCGTTTCGGACAATTTCGGATTAAAATGAACAAAGTGTTTTGTTTAAGGGCAATTCGATAAATTCACATGAATATGATTTACTGTGTTTTTATTTCACATTTAAATATTGGGTAATTAAATAAATAAGTTTATTTAATTATTAACCTTGCTGTCTAAACAATACATTTGAATTTGATAAGAAAGATCATATATAACCTTAAAGAAAAGAATAATATACTGATATGTAGTCAAATTGATTCTTTATTTTTCTTTTATTTTCTTGTTTTCATTTTCCCACTTGCATTTAGCTGTTTATAAGCTTTTTTGAAGATGAAATATAAAACTAATAATAGTTAGTACATCTTTCAACAGCACACAATTAGCTAAGCAGTTGAATAATGAATATTTGTTTTTATATATATACATTTCTTAAATCTTCAACTGGCTGATGAATGCTAATATGTTACTAGTATTTTTCACCAAATAAGGTAAAGAAATGCCATGGTTAGTTGCATTCATTACATGCCCCTCTATTTGATTTATCTAGCTATCTTCACCACCATGCATCTTGAGCATGAGCACTCTTTCGAGTGTTCGCTGAAAATTTTAAGAATTACTTCAAGAGGTAAAAGTAAAACTCACGGTTTGTTCGTTGTATGATTCTATTTTGGCTATAAATTATAACATAAATTGCTTATATGTAGACAATATTACAAAACATTGATTCAAAATAGGGCACAATTTCTCCAAATATTCATATCATTCAGTTTTTTTTGGTTATTTTGGGCTCCATCCATTTTGTATGATGGGTGTTTTTTTGTGCACTGGCAGTCTAATAAGGCAATTTGCAAGCGGTGGGAGAATACAACACATAGCAGCAGCTGAATTCATTACAAACACGAACAGTGAAACCTTCGAAATTGACAGCTAGAATGGCAAAAAACACTAAAAGAAAGGTCGTTTATGGAGAAAAGATTGACATTTGCTTTAATTGTATGTTGCTTGTGGATTGTATATATAAAAATTTATGTATGTATTTTCTATACACTCAAAAATGTCTAATGTGGCTAAAAATTATGTATGCATTTACTGAAAATCTGTCGAAAATTATACCATCCAAAAATATTAATTCAATTAGATATAAGGCCATATTACATCTGTGAGGCTCTATGTGCAGTTTATGGAGTAAATATTGAATATAGTGTTATATGGAATAAGACCACTATGTGCAGTTTTCGTAACAAGTCTGTGAAGATGTTCCAAAAATATTGATGGGATTCCTTGAAATGTTGTGCATCGGCTTGTCAAACGAACAAATTCTCAACATAATTGAATTTATAGGCTCTCAAAATAACTTTAACATTTTCTCCATGAATCTACTTTACCACGATCGGCTACTTTACATGGAGAGGAAGTTTATTTTTTTGAGATGAAACAGCTCCTGAAGAGAAAATTTGAGAAAAAATTGTTTCAGAAGAGCAAGTAAGACCATTGAACATGTTATTTTAATTATTAAACATGTAACAAAATCAATAATTTTGTGCTCATTCAATTGTGATGTTTCATCTTTTTGAATACACTTATAACCATTAAACATGAAATCAAGATCGAAATCGTGATCGAAATCGAAGCATTAAACATGATATTGAATAAAAAGTAATAGTTAGATATGACCAATAAAATGAAACTTGACACCATTGATATGCAATTTCATCATTGAGATGTAACTTTCAACCATAAAATATGCAATAAATGTTTTATGTTTCAAATATAAAAATTAAATAATGATAATGAAATATGCATACATTTCTTCAAATGTAATTAGCCATAATTACTGGAATCTTAATTGAAAAATTTTATTTTTTCAAAGGTAATTAACCATTTATTAAACGAATAAATTAATGAGCATGAAGAACAATTTTTATATTTTGTTCATAAATATTTATTCATTACATAAGATTAGCATTTTTTTGAATGAGCACAAGTTAATAGTCTTGAAATCTATTTATAATTTTCGTTAATTACATATGTTAATGAGCATGTAGATGGGTTTTATACTTTTTGTTTTCGCTTACAATTTGTATTCATTACGACAATTATTATCGATTCATTTATTAAACGAAACGAATCAATCTCGATTTCGTCTTTAATTGTTATGGCTAATTACCTTTGAAAGAGTAAACATAATTTATAAACACCGATCATCAATACATTTTCTTCCCCATAATTATTTTAATCCCTCAAGACCTTTTAACTTAATTGATGTTACTTGATGGTATGGTTTTTTTTTTAATGGTAAATGAGGTAAGAAGTTTTAGTGTGAATTTATTATTATGATCTCAAACTAATATGTAATTAACAAAAATTATAAATAGATTTCAAGACTATTAACTTGTGCTCATTCAAAAAAATGCTCATCTTATGTAATGAATAAAAATTTATGAACAAAATATAAAAATTGTTCTTCATGCTCATTAACTTTAGTAGTTATCCAAAATGATCGGATATCCAACCGTTGATGTACCTAATTCTAAGTAAATAGCTTATGCGCTCTAACATACCATAAGATGTTTTTTTAAAAGGCAACAAATAGAATTTAAAAAATGCTCATCTTATGTAATTAATAAAATTCATTTTCATACTACGTAAATTATGCGCCCTAGCATAATATAAGAGGTGTTTTTAGATAAATTAAAAAACTAGAAAAAAAAAATCACTCAATATTTGTGGTAGGGCGCATAAATATGATCATTGAATATGCAAGTTCTACCATTAAACTTGCAAATTTAACCAATAAATATGCAATATTTCGAAGATGAAACCTTTAGCAATAAACATGCAAAATGACACCATTGGACTTGAAATTTCAGCAATAACATGGAATTGCATCTGCCTCGAAAATCGCACATGTAATTATAACCGTTGAATATGCAACTTCTACCATTAAACATGCAACTTTCACCAATAAATATACAATATTTCAAAGATGAAACTTTTAGCAATAAACATGTAAAATGAAACCATTGGAATTGAAATTTTAGCAATAACATGCAATTGCGTCTGCCTCGAAAATCGCACCTGCAATATTACCGTTGAATATGCAACTTCAACCATTAAACATGCAACTTTCACCAAAAAATATGTAATATTTCGAAGATGAAACCTTTAGCAATAAACATGTAAAATGAAACCATTGGACATGAATCTTTAGCAATAACATGCAATTGCATCTGCCTCGAAAATCGTACATGCAACTATGACCGTTGAATATGCAACTTCTAATATTAAACTTGCAACTTTGACCAATAAATATGCAATATTTCGAAGATGAAACATTTAGCAATAAACATGCAAAATGAAACCTTTGGACTTGAAATTTTAGCAATAACATGCAATTGCATCTGCCTCGAAAATCGCACATGCACCTATGACTGTTGAATATGCAACTTCAACTATTAAACATGCAACTTTCACCAATAAATATGCAATATTTCGAAGATGAAACCTTTAGCAATAAACATGCAAAATGAAACCATTGGACATGAAATTTTAGCAATAACATACAATTGCATCTGCCTCGAAAATCGCACATGCACCTATGACTGTTGAATATGCAACTTCAACTATTAAACATGCAACTTTGACCAATAAATATGCAATATTTCGAAGATGAAAGTTTTAGCAATAAACATGCAAAATGAAACTATTGGACTTGAAATTTTATCAATAACATACAATTGCATCTGCCTCGAAAATCACACATGCAACTATGACCGTTGAATATGCAACTTCTACTATTAAACTTGCAACTTTGACCAATTAATAGGCAATATTTCGAAGATGAAACTTTTAGCAATAAACATGCAAATGTAACCATTGAACTTGAGAAATTTTAGCAATAACATGCAATTGCGTCTGCCTCAAAAATCACACCTGCAACTATGACTGTTGAATATGTAACTTCTACTATTAAACTTGTAACTTTGACCAATAAATATGCAATATTTCGAAGATGAAACCTTTAGCAATAAACATGCAAAATGAAACCATTGGACTTGAATTTTTAGCAATAACATGCAATTGCATCTGCCTCAAAAATCGCACCTGCAACTATGACCGTTGAATATGCAACTTCTACCATTAAACATGCAACTTTCACCAATAAATATGCAATATTTCGAAGATAAAACTTTTAGCAATAAACATGCAAAATGAAACCATTGGACTTGAAATTTTAGCAATAACATACAATTGCATCTGCCTCGAAAATCACACATGCAACTATGACCGTTGAATATGCAACTTCTACTATTAAACTTGCAACTTTGACCAATAAATATGCAATATTTCAAAGATGAATCTCTTAGCAATAAACATGCAAAATGAAACCATTGGACTTGAAATTTTAGCAATAACATGCAATTGCATCTGCCTCGAAAATCACACCTGCAACTATGACCGTTGAATATGCAACTTCTACTATTAAACTTGCAACTTTGACCAATAAATATGCAATATTTCGAAGATGAAACCTTTATCAATAAACATGCAAAATGAAACCATTAGACTTGAATTTTTAGCAATAACATGCAATTGCACCTGCCTCAAAAATCGCACCTGCAACTATGACCGTTGAATATGCAACTTCTACCATTAAACTTGCAACTTTCACCAATAAATATGCAAAAAAAATTATATTATTTTATTTTTATCAATATTTTAAAAAAAATAATTTAAAAACTTACAATACATTTTTTTATAATTTTTTTTACATAATTTATAATTTATTTAATAAAAAATAATTTTAAAATTTTTTTTTTAGTAACTGGTTGCAACTTTTATTTTTTTAATGCTAACAACCCTTGGGTATCTGATACCCAAGGGTATGTTAGCAATGCCCTATTTTTTCATATGGAAAATTTGTCTTCAAAAATAATATTATTTTTTATAGTTATATTCCATCTTCAACCCCCTATTTGAGCGGTTCATTATCAATGGTTCAATATTTCTTTTTATTACACTCTCTTCTATCTCTTTCACCCCCTTCCATCTACTTCAAGCAATTAAAAAAAAAATGAATTCAGAATATTTTAAGTTATATTCCACTTGATTTTATCATATTCCGTCAATTCAAACATAGCTTTAAGATAATAATATTTTTCTAAAGATATTTTTTATTTATTTGATTATTATTAGTTTGTTATAGAAAAATATTTGTTAGATTTATCAGTTTAGTTATCATTATTTGTTTTGTAAACTCTATTTATAGAACTAATAATAATAAAATAAAGTAAGTGCTTCTTCAATTGTTTTAGTAGTTGGTCTATTTAAAAACAACAATTGGGAAGGTTCTCTCAAATGAATCCAGTATCTTAATTTTTTTTTTTTTTACTATTCTCCTTATAGACATTTTGTATCTCTAACATGTTGGATGGGCTTAAGTCTCTCTGAAGCCTTTATTTATTTTTATTTTTTAAAAACATATATAATTTTTTTAATTAAATGAAAATTGAATAAATTTTGTAATATTTGTAATCAGTGGAAGCAATTCAATTTTGTAACTATTATGACCCCCAAATTGCTTAATGGTGATGAATGGTTTGTCCCCTTCTTTTGTATTATAAAAGGAGGCATCATTCTCATTTGATACACATTAGAAAGAGAGTTTTCTCAAATTTCTTTGTAGTCTATAAGTGTTTTTGTTACTCTCTAAATCTTAATAGTTGGATTGTCTCGTAGTTTTCTTTTGAGTGTTGGAGTTGAGGCTTGATTTAGTTCGTATGAATAGAAGAATTGTGTCTCTCTTACTATTCATCCGTCGTTATATCATGGGAAATAAATATAGTTCAAGTCTTGAGAACTAGAGTGAATGAGACCAAAAAAAAAAAAAAAAAAATTAAGGAAACTATACGTCACACAGGTCTCGACATTCTAACTTTTCCTAACATTTTCTATCAAAATTCTGCCCATTGTGTTGGAGGATCTCTTATGCATTCGGTAATTTTTTTTAAATACATTGTTATTTTAAATTCATTAGTCATTTTTAATAAATATTTATATTATCGATAAGTAGCATAAATATTTCCTACAATCTTAAAACATATTAATCTTTTATAGTTACCTTATTTTTATGTCATTGTTATATATATAACATTAGATTTGTTATAAATAAAACATTGGATTCTATCATCCCCAAAGGTTATCGTCCATGTGCAAGTTGTAATGAAATTATAGCAGTGAAATCTGAATACTACGATTTAGGAAAGTTCTGTCTAAAGAGACTGAGTTTTAAGTGGGACCGTATGTCCCTCCTCCGATCTTTCTTGGAAAATTTTTTTAAGTATAATATTATAGTCAAATCTAATATGAATTCTGAGTTTATTACCTTGAATAAATGCGTTGAATAGACTGAACGTTTTTAGATGATATTCCAAAATGTCAAAGCATGTGCTAAAAATTTGCATACAATGTGAGAGTAAATCTATAAATGGAGGGCATAAAGTAATATGTATAAGGGTAAGTCCACATATATATGTCGTCGATAAAATACCATTAAATAATTATTCTCAATTGGAGATATCTTTATTGACAATGCGAAATTAAAAGATAATATTCAGATCCACTAATCAGAGAGTTAATTAGAGAGTTAGTTAAAAAAATCATAGAGAGGTATGGAACTAAAGCCCATGAAAGATAAAATCTATATTATGGAAATCCGACCTAATTGACTAAAGATTTCAAGATCTAATTTTAAAAGGACAACCTAATTATAAAGACTTAGTTGGAGTATCGTGGGAGGTTTTTTTCCCTTCAGTCTATTTCTATAATGAAATGAAACAGTGATGCCCATAGGGAAAGATGTTAAGTAAAAGCTTTTAATAATTCTTATGCTCTGGGACTCTGAACAAAGTAATATAAGTTACTCTTAAGTGTATAGGGCTCACCTCTTAAAAGAACATCTATGTAAGAATAAAGTGGTGTCGCTTCTAAAAGAATTGTGACAGTTCGTAATTATCTAAGGTTCTGACCCTATGCGGAATTTATCACAATATTTTAAGACAAGTCATAAATATCATTTCTATGTATTAATTAAAATAACGAACACCCTTAAGTCTAACAGTTTATAAATCCAAGCAAATAAAATTAATGTAATAAATAAATCAACACAGTAATTTTGTTGACGAAGTAGAAAACTCGTGCGAGTAAAAAAAACCACTACGGGTATCTCGGCTACCAGCCCAAATCCACTATAAAGAGAAAAATTTTCAGTGATGGTGAAAGACCTATGGTGGCAACTCCACCAACGCTAGTACCTCTAGACTGCAAGAACTCAAAGAACTCATCGAGTCCGTACCCCACGGTTTACTTCAGAACCTCTCAAGTCTCTGAGTGAATCAACTCTACAACTCTGAATGCCAGAACTCTGACTGCCAAACTTCCTCCTAGAGAACTCTGAAGGATTAGGAAAATTAGCTTGATTTGTGTTGATGGTTTAACAAGGATCAATCTCACCACAAACAAATACGAAAAGAAAAGAAAATAAGTCTTCAAGGTGAGAAAAGAATAGGTTGAATAGCTATGAAGGTTTGCAGCTTTGAGAGAATATGTTTTCAAAACTTGTGAAGGTGGTTATGTGTTTCTTTAAATAGGTAGCGCAAGAGTTAGGGTTTCCTTGTGCTGAATTGGCTTGAAAACGCATCTAAAATAACTCAGTTCCGCACGGGCGTTCGAACGCTACTCGAATGTGTGTCGAACACGTGCTCACTGGAAGGTTTCATTCGAACGCATACTAGAACGCACTACGCACGAGAACCTTCTGCCAAGTTTCGTTCGAACCCACGAACGTGACACTAACATCACTTGTTTGAACGCTTCAATGAACGCAGCACGAACACAAATCTGATTCCTTGATGTACAGCTGCAAATACCAGTCTAATTGTTCCAAGTTATTCAAGACTTATTACAACTCAATTGAACTTTTTTTGTTACGGATATTGCCAATAAAAATGGAACTAACAATCTCCCCATTTGGCATTCTCTGACAAAACACTACATAATACAAAGACTACAGTAAAAGACCTAAAAAGAAAATAGCCAACTGTCAACCATCAAGACAATGACTTATTACAATAAGACTCGATCTAATACCTAACCAAGTAGTCTTGAAATCAATGCCACCACAGCTACCAAATCTGCTTACCTGAAACATCCACAAACAATAACATACTATGAAAAGCACATGGATTATAAAGAACATATAAAGCAGCGATAAAACTCATGCATGTACAAATAGATAGTAGATATCATACTCCCCCTAAATCGGAGATATAAAAAACACGGATATACCACTACAATAGACAACTAATCCTCAAACTATTCTCCCCCTTTTTGTCACGAAATGACAAGGGATAAAGGGATGACACGTGAAAGAGAATATTTCAACAAAATATACCCACTCACTAACAACCCTACTAAGTTAGCACAAAATCATACGGGAAGTAAAAACTCATAAATATGTACAAAAAATGGTATACCAAGACATAAAGCACACACAAGCACACAATGAGAACAAAAAAATCAATCAAAAAAATGATTGAAACAACATTTCAAGCAAGTACAATGATACCCAGTCAGTACTCAGCTGTTTATGACATGAACTAATATACATCACTTTAAATTTTGCTAAATACTTCACGCATGCATATGACATAAACACCAAAACATAACAAGCACTTGCGTGAAAAATAGGTGCACAACTAATCAAGACTTAAGACCTTATTTTATGAGCGGGACAGGCTAAGAAATCACATCTATTAACACACCAAGCCCACAAAATAAATGTTCAAACCCAGCACTGCTAGAACCTGAAAATTAGCAACATTGGTTGCATGCTATGTTATTCTCCCCTAAATATCATGATCTCATAAATAAAAATACTTTCGAGTGACGGGTTTTGCCCTTATCTTTTGAATTTGGCCAATTGACTCTTTTACACTTGGGCTCGTGTATTTTTTTTATTCTCTTTATTTTTACTTTTGTAAAGGGATATCACAAGGTCATCTAGTCAATTGTCACACTATTTAGTGATCTAAGTTTGATAGAGATTAGACTGCCAGTACAAAAACTCATACATACGACCAAGTCTTAACACTAATAAAAATGTGTATGTGAAGTGCAAGCACAAGATATACTAAATATTTTTATCACACACACTCATGCACATAGAACATAAAAAAAAGCATATTACACATGCGTAAACATATATCCTACATACCAGGATCACATACAACAAGCTTTTCATGCTCTAACAAGCAAGAAAAAATATTTTTGGTCTTTTTCATTTTCTATTTTTTTTTATTTTTCAGTTTTAACACCCACAAAAAATATAAAGACACCATGGCTCGTCAATATCCAATGATATGTGGAGTTCTATCCCGAGTACAGATCATACTACCATCCATTCGGAATCGGCTATAAACTTTATGTTCGGGTTTCCATCTTATATACCAAGGGATAAATAACAAAGAACAACACACACACCCATATGAAATAAAAAAAAATTAAACATGCAGAAATATAAAACACACGCACACACACATGCAATGGGAAAATAAAATACAACTTCTAAGAAGAACTACACCGAAGTGCACTCTCATTATGCCTTTCAGAATCAAGGCACTCAGAGGTAGATGGGAAGTCATCTTGCTTCCTCACCCAAACTCTCTTAGGAATTTCTTCCACTTGAGAATTTCTAGTCAACATGCAATTTTCCTTGATGGCTCTTTATAACCAGAAAGTTTCTTCTCATACACATGCAATTTTCCTACGAGGTCCTCTAATTTAAGGTGATCTAAATCATTACTCTCATTGATGGCTGTGATCTTAGGTAAGAACTTTTCAGGAAATGATCTCAGGATTTTCCTCAATATCCTATTGGTAGGAATAGTCTTACCTAGGTTAAAACTTGAGTTAACGATGTCGTTAATCTCAGCATAAAACTCATCAAAGGTCTCATCGTCTTTCATACTAGTGACCTTAAACCTAATGGCAAGCTGTTGGAGTCTATTATTTTTAACAGATAATGTGCCCTCATGCCCAGTCTGAAGGATGTCCAAAGCATCCTTGGCTATCTCACATATAGAGATTCTCCTAAATTTAGTAGAACAAACAGCAACATGAATGACATTAATTGCCTTGCTATTTCTGTTGCTAGCATCAAACTCATCATTAGTCCAGGTCAGTTTATCTTTAGGGGAAGAGACCCCATCAACCTTGACCATGAAAGGTTTCCACTCGTACTCTACTAACATCCAGACGCTTTTATCTAAGGATTTAATGAACACTCTCATGTGAACCTTCCAATGTAAATATTCGGTCCCATCAAAGAATGAGGGACAATTTAAGGGTTAACTTCTTTCTATAGTTAAATAGGTCAAGGATTGAGTTCAGGCTCTGATACTAATTGACAGTCTGTAATTATCTAAGGTTCTGACCCTATGCGGAATTTATCACAATATTTTAAGACAAGTCCTAAATAATATTCCTATAGATTAATTAAATTAACAAACACCCTTAAGTCTAATAGTTTATAAATCCAAGCAAATAAAATTAATGCAATAAATAAATCAACAAAGTAATTTTATTGATGAAGTGGAAAACTCGTGCGAGTAAAAAAATTACTTCGGGTATCCCGGCTACCAGCCCAAATCCACTATAAAGAGAAAAACTTACAGTGATGGTAAAAGACCTTTGGTGGTAACTCCACCGACTCTAGTACCTCTAGACTGCAAGAACTCGAAGAACTCTTCAAGTCCGTACCCCACGGTTTACTTCAGAACCTCTGAGATCATCTAATTTAGTGGGCAGAATTCCGTTAGAAACTGTGATGGTAAGGAAAGTTGGAACGTCGAGTCCGTGTAGCACACAGTTTCTTCAAAACAGATTTAGGGGTGGCAAAATAAATTGATGAATCGAATTCGTTTCGAATCCTTAACGAATTGAATCAAAATGTGATGAATTTATATTCGATTCGTTTATTAAACGAATCAAATACGAATATTTGTTTAGTCGTGACATTATTTAAAAATGAATTCTAAATGAATATACAAATTAGTGAGTTTAAATTCGTATTCGATTCATAACGAATTAGTGAGCTTAGATTCGTATTCGATTTGTTTAATAAACAAATCGAATTGACTCATTTATTAAACGAATCAATTTTTTTCAAATCCATATTTGTTTTAAAATGAATCGAATTGAACGAATGAAAAAAATTCTAACCCAAATTACCACCCCCTAAACAAAATCTGTTAGGGTTGGTGCTCGGAGTGCAAATCCGGATTGTATTTATGTCCGATTCATGAATACGAACAATGTCTTTTTTCATAATATTACTTATTTAATGGTAGCACCTCTTGTCTTTTATATACATATTCGATCTAATTACGATTAGATATCTAATTATGATTAGATTGAAACTAAATATGATTTAGTGATACGTGTATATTAGACAAAGACCCTAGGATTTACAATGTAGTGCACAACTACAATGTAGTTTGTAATTGACATTGGGAAGCGTCACTATAAGTTGTATATCCTTAAATAAAGTTCCTGGTCAAGATTTACTAACACGGTCGGTTAGTAAAATCCGCTGAGACCAGTACATGTCGTATATCGTGACTTGGTTCGATGGTTTATCCCAATGAACCATGAGTCTCGGGAGACTCATATAGACATGTAGGTGTTTATTTGATAAACACTGAACGACTCACTGAAGATTTCCTAATAGATGATACACCAACGTCAATAGGAATCTTCTCGAGTTGAGTGAGCATAGTGGTCATTCGACTTGAGATACCACAGTGGATATATGAGTTATCATCCACACTTTGATGGCAGTCATGTCACCGATCTATTCAGATCAGACCTCCGCCTGTTCGTTGGGTGTGGACTAATGCTCATGATATCCAGTGCGTATCAAGATAGAATCTGTCAGTCCTGTGTACAGGGCATATGTATCCTACACGTGTTTGTGATCTAGTAAATCCATGGCTGTGGTATAACTTTGGAAGCAAGTTCTGAGTGTTATTTAGAGATCGTAAATTTGAAAGTCGACTATATTATACCATAAGGATTTGACGTTCTTATCTATATCCCAGGTATAATATGGATATCTTGTGACTGAGGGATTATATATATGCAATGACCTCGACTTGCATAGTTTAGCGATATTATCCGTGGTCGTCATAATTCATGAGTGGGTGAATTATGGACACGAAATTGGATTTCGTGACGGATAAACCTAAACTTAGAGAGTCCCCAATATGAAGTGTACTCGTTCAGCATTTGGGCAACCCCTTTTGAATAATACAGATTATTCATAATACTTCACCGGATTAAATGAGTTAATTCGAATCGTTTAAACGGTTAAACGAAAACACATGCATAGGGGCATTTTTTTGTCAATCATAATTATTGTGTATTTGTATTTGATACATAATTTGATTAGATACACATTAATTAATTTTCAAATGAGATTTTGACACATGTCACTTCTATATGCATTTTATTTAATGTAAATAAAATACATATGGATTAATAATTATATTAATTAATTATTTAGATATTTAAATGTTAAACATCTAGATGATTAATTGATATATATATTTCATAATTATTATGGAATATATGTTTAATTAGTATTGGTTACACATGGCATTAAATTTAAGGTTAAAGTGTTAGATTTCATTTTTAACTACTTTAACTTTATATTTAATTTAATTAGATAATTTTCATTTGTGATAATTGTTATCACACATGCTTATTATTAAATGGTAACATGTGGCATGATTTATTAATTTGATTTTGGATCAAATTAGTTTTTTCTAAAATGACAAAAATGCCTCTCTAAAGTCGGCAATATCATTTTTTAAAGTAAAAAATTTCTTTTCCCTTCCAAGGGAAGCTAAGGCCGAAATTCATCTTCCAAAAAGCTCTCAAATTTGCTTGATGATTCAAGAAAGAAAAGTGAAGAAAATCAAGAAATAGCTTAAGGAATGGGGAGAATTAAAGGTAATTCTTTATATCCCTAAGCTTATAAATCATGTTTCTTGTTCTTGGGCATCTAGATTGATTCTAGGGTTTCTTCATTTCTATAAATTTGGGTGTTTTTGATTTGGAAGATGGAATGGAAGGCTTGGTGCATGTGTGAAGTAGAATTGAATGATATTATTATAATATTTGTTCAATTTGATCATTTGATGATATGTTGACATTATAGAGTGTTATGACCACTCTTGTAATACCTAGAATTGTTCTTGGGTGCTTCATTAGTGGTGGCTTGGACTGGTGTTGTGATTAATGTGATTAATATTGAGAAAATTGAATTTATAGCATGAAAAATGATAATTTTTGTTACAAAATTAGATCTGGAAAAACTGGGTTTATTGTGATGAAAATTATGTCATATAAATGTATTGGATGTGTTTTGGGTGTTGGAACAATTGCCGGAAACTGTTTCGGAGTTGAAATATGCGAAAACTGCAAAAAACAACGTTACCGGGTTACTTTTGAGTCAACCGAGTGACGGCTGCCCAAACAGTGAATTGGTCACTGTTCGGGCAGCCTATGAACTGCCCAAGTACTATTGGGGCTGACCTGGGCAGCCCCCATGTGCATTGGGTAGTCGGTTCGGTCAAAAAACGCGTTTCATGCCATTTTGCGGAAAAATATTTTCGTAAAAATTTCGCGATATTTCTTAATTATTTATGTCGTTATTTGATATCGAATAAATATGTTTAAGTGAAATATGAATGAATTATTCATATTGGATATTGAATAATTTATTCTGTAATTTAAAAAAAATTTAAATTACGATTTCACTCGAACCGCGAGCTTCCGCTGTGCCCGCGCCAAAACCCCAACAAAATCACCTCCTTCAATCTGATGCCCAAGATTTGAATGATGTTTGTTTCCAAAGATACAATGAGTAAGAGATGCACTGCTCTTATATTCCTAGGAATTGAACTAAGCCCAAATTCTTAAAAGAAAACTACAAGACCACTCTAACTCTTAAAAACTAGAGATAAAAAACAAAATCACATGGAGACTAAATAGATTTAAGAAACCTCTCAACTTTTTGGTATGTTCCAAAGGAGAATGAAGCCTCATTTTATATAGCAAAATAAGAGGAAAAACCATTCAATATCATTCATCACCCTTAATCAATCCGAGG
Organism: Zanthoxylum bungeanum; assembly: GCA_019454045.1. NCBI lineage: Eukaryota > Viridiplantae > Streptophyta > Magnoliopsida > Sapindales > Rutaceae > Zanthoxylum > Zanthoxylum bungeanum. The sequence continues at coordinate 29,745 of SKCR01046460.1, forward strand.
GTTACAAGAGTTACAAGAATTGAATTGCTTCCATTGATTACAAATACTACAAAAATTTATTCAATTAAAAAAACGTTATATACAATTTTTTTCCAAAGAGTTGAGCATTATATAATTTGTTAGTTTCATTTTTATTGGCAATATCCATAACAAAATAAGTTCAATTGAGTTCTAATAAGTCTTGAAGAACTTGGAGCATATGGACTGGTATTTGGCAGCTGTATATCAAAGAATCAGATTTGTGTTCGTGCTGCGTTCGTTGAAGCGTTCGAACGAGTGACATTAGTGTCACGTTCGTGTTTGGGTTCGAACGAAACTTGGCAGAAGGTTCCCGTGCGTAGTGCGTTCTAGTATGCGTTCAAACGAAACCTTCCAGTGAGCAAGCGTTCGAGTGGCGTTCGAACGCTCGTGCGGAATTGAGTTATTTTGGACGCGTTTTCAAGCCAATTCAGCTCAAGGAAACCCTAGCTCTTACCCTACCTATATAAAGAAACACATAGCCACCCTCACAAGTGTTGAAAACATATTCTCTCAAAGCTGCAAACCTTCATAGCTTTTCAATCTATTCTTTTCTCACCTTGAAGACTTATTTACTTTTCTTGTCTTATTTGTTTGTGGTGAGATTGATCCTTGTCAAACCATCAACACAAATCAAACCAATTTTCCTAATCCTTCAGAGTTCTCTAGGAGGAAGTTTTAACTAGCATAAGTATTTCTTACAGTTCTAGACAGTTTAATTGGAAATTGGTAGCAAACCGTTCAATCGGGAAATGTAAAGTTGACATTTCATATGTTTGATAATAAAAATACAAAACTCATCTCTCAAGATTCTCTAAAAATCACTAAAAATTATTCCTTTTATGATTGAAAAAATACTAAACAATCTAAGATTATTTAGTTAGTTAACACTAATTGAGTAATAGGGACCATTTTGATACGGTTAGAAAAATATATCCTTATTTAAAATATATATATATATAATAAATTAATATTTTTTTAATAATTTCTAATGGAATCATTTTCTTTTCCACACAAAATTATCAATTAAAATTCCGAAAAAATATTGAAAAACTAAAAATAAATTAAAAATAAAATTGGATGAAAAATCATCCAAAAATCAATATCGATTTAAAAAAATCAAAATCAACTAAATTGAATCGGTCAAATTTATCGCTGCTTAAATAACATAGTTACCGTCTCAACCACAAAGAGAACCCTCACGCTATTATCCCTTGCAATTTGAACTTGTTACACATCAGGAATGTCTGAAGCTTCACACCTTTGAGCTTCTTGCTAATAAAAATAGCTAATTATTAATGGATTGACGACCTTTTTCTTGTTTCAGTCAAAAGCATGTTGAATTTAGAAGGACTTCATAATATGTATGGTGTAGGGTGACCACCAACACTGTGGTGTGATTTGATGGTAAAAGATTTAAAAATTGATTGTCAGGTCTTGACTTTGAATCTATGAGATGTATTTTTTGTAAGAATCCGAGATAATCGGGGGTTTTAACTGCTTCACTTCAACTCACGTTGGATAGTTTATGACGAGATTTCCAACGTTTCCGAAAAAAAAAAATACCAACCTTTTTAATAAAATGGAGCAACGCACGCGTGCTCAAACACAGAGTCTATTGGTAAAGCAGATTTGTCCATTTGTCTCATTTGTGTATAGCTTCAATGCTATACAAAAAAAAAAAAAGTTCCGTTTGCTTATCTTTATTAAGTAAGCCTTGCATTGCCAGGTACTAGAGGTTTCCAATTCTCATCTTTTTTCTTCCCTTTATTCATTCATTCATTCATTATGGTCCCAAAATAAAATGCATATGCAATAGCTAGAGACCCCCTTAATGCAAGGAATAAAATATGGGTTTTGCTAAAAAGCTGCCTATACAAATGGTGGAAATGAAAGGGATGTAAGCTTAATTACTGTTGTGGTAACTTAATACTATCAAAACATGCAATGCAAGCATGATATACAAAACTTAAAAAAAAGTCTTATTTTTTAATCCTCTTGAACACTATGGATTAAAATGCAATAATTTGACACCATAATAATCCAAAATTTACATGAGTGATTGTTGGTTAATAAATAAAAAATATAAGAAAGAGTAGTTAAATCTTAACCATATATTATCATCAAAACACAAAATCTTTAAAAGTTTAAGAGCACTCAGATCATGAGATGATCATAATTCAATATTAAAAATTTAATATTATTGTTTGAATTAAATTAAAAATTATTATCTTTACACAAAATATTTTAATGAGTTTCAAAACTATTGTGTATATCAACTATGATATAATCTTTTTTCTCCAAAAAATAAAAATAAAATAATAACCCATGATATAATGCCTTATTTCTTATATTTGATTCTTAAATTTTAGAATAGTGACTATTTGTCATCAATGTGCCTTCCTAAGAAATTAATCAAATTTCCATGTTTTTTTTAGATAAAAATTTTAGCTTATTTTATTATTTAATATCCACCTAATTTTTTTTTAAAAAAATAATATATAAATTCAAATAAAATCTTATACTTGGAAATGGACTGAGAATGGTCCATGGACCGCATAATGGGCCTAATAATAGCTAGGGGGTCCATATGGCAGCGCGTGAGATGTGACCATTGAATGAAAGTGAGCGTGGCCCTTGTGAAGAAACCTTTTTCGAAAGAAGCTTCAGAAATTGTCTCTTCTGCTGACGTCACTAAAGCTGTTGAATGATTTTTTTTTTTTTGTTTTTTTTTTTTTTTGCCTCACTGCCTTAATCCACACTCCAAACCACGAAGAAACCTTTAGACCCCCTGCCCTACACATGGGATACTTTGTGGCTGGTGCCCTTTTTCTCTAGGGTAGGCCCCAATTTTTGGGACCCGAACTCGTCCCTTTTTATACTGCAATCGCTATAAGCTTTTGCTTTTTTCCGAGCTATGCATGCAAATGCTCATTCATTTTTGTCTAAACAAAGCACCTTTTATTTTGTTTCAAGAAAATGCCAATGAGTTTATTTGTAAAAGAGGTTTCTCTGGAGATGTAATTTGTGTTTATTCTGTCATGTTAAATTTAAATAAATATGAATATGATTCGTTTAATAATCATTTTAAAATCTTTGAACATGAACATAACTCAATAAATTGGTCGACAAGACATGTCTCAAAAACACAATTTCATAATTATTGTCATAATTATCCATCTAATAAGATTATACGATTACTAAACTGATAGTAAACAGATGCTCGTATCATAGACGGATTGTTAATAGATACTCATGTCGAATGAACACAATTATACGAATATTATTCATGTCATAAATGAATAAAACATGTTAATGTGGTATAATATAAATACAACGTGATTAATAATTGTCCTGACAAATATGACACGATTATTAATTGTGTTAATTTATATCAATTATTGAATATATAAATTTCATGTCGTATTCATATATTAGAAGAACATATTATCTAACACCCATAGATATTGCTATAATTTTTTCCTTTATATATGAAATTAATGAAAGGATAGGTCACTTTACCTCGTGATTCCAAAATTATACTTGGTAAAATTAAAAGAAAAAGGAAAAGGTAAAGTTTGTAATTATAAAGTGAAACGTGTATGGACAGAATCCCCACTCACCATGACATTTTGCTGCCGCCTTGCCTCAATAACAAATAACTACCTTCTCTTCTCTTGTCTTTTGTCGGCCGTGACACAACTGAGTTTTGGATACTGCCAAAAAAAAAAAACACATTTAATATTTTAGGAGAAGTTTGAACTAATCTACTCAAAAAATCAAGAGTTTTTTTATTTTTTATTTTATTTTTATTGGAATGTAATTAAGATACTTATATCTATCACAAAATATTAGTAATAATAATATTATTATTAAGGATCAATCACAAAGCCTAGACATAGAGCTATTTTTTAAGAAATAAATTTGATTCTATCACTTTTATAAAAAAATAATTATTAATCATCATTAACTAAGCTCCTAAGGTGATGAAATATAACTCAAAGACTCATAACAACAACGCATGAAGGCTGATGGAACCATATAAGAAGACTGTGAGAATAAAATTTAAATACTAATAATTACATTAATTTTTTATTTTACTCGCACAATCATGAGGAATCAAACCAAATAATATTAATATTGAAGACAAATCTTAATAATATTAATGTTAAGAGTTTTGTATTTAAACTCTCATATATTCATTATACATTAAAGTTTTACAATTGGAAATTTTTCTTTATCTTCAATGGGCGTGGTTTGGTAATATAAGGTTCATGATTTGATATTCAGATCCTGGGTTCGGATTCATGGAGTTCGTTTCTTATAAGAATTTGGGACAGTCGTAGGTTTATATATTCCTTTTTAAGCCCATAAAAAATGATTTGGCATTGAAATTTTCAACGATTTAAAAAAAACTCGATATTTTTAACCTTCTTTTTGGTTTATAAACAACATAAACTCGAAAAAGATGTACAAAGAGTGAATCCGAAAGAAACGAAGAACCTTTAATATAATCAGCATAATCAAACTTTTCTTCATATGTAACAGAAGAGAGATGTTTCATAAAATGACAATATGATATCATATTCATTATTAAAGACAAAAAGAAAGTATATGAAATATGGCCCCATGATTTTTTTTTTTTTAAAAATTCGTTTGTTTAATAAATGAAATAATTGTCCCCTTTTTTATTTTTTTAACTTAAAACAATTTTCACATATCTCCCCTCATGTTTGAGAAATGAACTTTAGATTGAGTTATATAATTTATTCACACATTTCTCGATCCCCTCAAGTTTGAGAAATTTATTCATGCATAACTCAATTTGACTTGGGCCAAAGTTAGCTGTCTATTAGTTTGGATAGAAAAAATAATAAAAATACTCAAATATAAGAGAAAATCTTTATCTATTAACTTTTTAACTTGCATGTTTTCCAGTATAAGTGCATGTTTAGTATGATTTTTAGTATAAGTAAAATAATTTTTTTAATTTCAAAAGTTCTTTTCAAATTTTTTTGTGGTGTTTGGTTGCATTTTAAGTTCAAAAAAGACATTTTGCCTCTACTAGCAAGCCCAAAATTTGGATTGTTAGGAGTATAGCTTGAAAAGCTTTTTTAAATGGTTAAATTATCTATAATACTCTTATTTAATTTGACATTATTCCATAACACAACTTAAATAAACTTATCTAATAAAATAATTTTATAATTTTTAATAAAAGTTCTCATTCACAAACAAATACTTAATTTTTTTTAATCAAAATGTCTACTTCTAAAAGTTATACTAATAAAAGCTCTATTTGATAAAAGCTCTACTTGAATAAGCTATATTTGAAAAATTATATCAAACGGGTCCTAAGAGTGATTGAATATTGGGTTTAAATTTTTATTGTTAATTATCTTTTTTATTTTGTTTTTACCATGAATTGTTTTAAAATGAATGCTTAATTAAACTTCTATTTTAATTTTAATTAATTTAGATTTTAATTTATGAAACTTTTTTATATTTGGATGAATATTGAATATTAATTTTCTTTTCTTCTTTTTTCAAATTTATCTCTATAATACACTGACGTAATATTATATATAGATGCAAATTTGTTACAAAATTTTATTTTGGTTTTGTTGATATGTTTTCTATTTTTTATGTAGTGAAAAACATTTCAGTATTTTTATAACTTTTTTATATCTAAAACTAACAGTTAATTAACTTAATTTAGGTTAAGTCAAATGTAGATATTTTGTGAATAAATCATATATCTCTATTTTAAGTGTGAGTTTTTCAAATGTCAAGGGAGATATGTCAAAAATACACTTTCTTTTAATATATATATATATATATTGGCTAATATTAAAGCAATGCAACTTAAGTACTTCGGTATAATTTTATTCTTTAATTCCAACATAACTCTATGACTCTATCCACGTGGTCGAATTATTATTATAGTAAATTTCAATTCTAAATCTGGCTCCATGATTAGTTTTGCTGAGTCACCATTGGCTTCATAATTAATCCATGAAATCGATCCCTCATAATGCCATGTGTATGCGATATGTGTCCACATAACTCGTATGATAATGTTCTTCTATGATTTCGGTTCCTTGGAATCATATGAAATCAAGCGTCATCTTATTGGAAAGGGTGAGTAAAATAGGATACCCTATCATGTTTAGGTGAAATTAGAATATATTTTAAAAATTTTGGTTCCTAAATTTTAAAATCATAATATATCCTATTAAACAAGATACTCTATTTATCGATTCCGATTCGGTTTCGGTTCAGTTCCAAGATACTCTATTTTGGACCCAATAGATTAATATTGGAAAAAAAATCAATATTTTCTTTGTACTTTCATTGTTTTATTATTTTACTTTATTTGTTTATTGTTAGAAGTAGTGTTAAGTATATATGACGAATAACTCACTTGGGTGATTAGACCAAGCAAACCCTAAGCAACGGATTAGAACCCCAAAAACTGCGAATTTGATTTTGTTAGAACAAAACTCATCCAAAGCCACGAAAAAGACCTACAAAGAACTTGCATTTGAGAACCCTTAAGATGATTCTTTGTCGTGTCTTACTAGCATGTAGAGGCCATTAAGATTGTCATTCCTTAGATAAGTCAATAGCTTGAATAAAGGGGAATCTCTCAATTTAGCTAGTTTCGGCAGTAGCCAAGCTTTCAAGAAGAAGCAATTTTTGAAAATGGTGTGTATTATTCAAGAAAATGAAGTTTACAATATATACTACAAACAAGTAAAGACCCTAATACCCTTAATAGATATTTTCCTAAACTAAGATATTTGCAAAAGTTGCAACCAAATTAAATGCTAAGAGTCAACAAAAGGGGTATTCTTTCAGAGAATACCTAATAGGTCCTTAAAACTAATTAGTTTGGTAATAATCCAATTTGATCTAACTGGCTAAACTAATTAAGTCACAAACTCGTAAACTAAAGTCAATATAACAAAAATTAATTCAAAAGAAATGGCTTTAGCTGAATTATACATAGGCATTGTATTAGGCCGAAATCTTCCAAAAAGGGTATTTGTATTGGCCGAATTACGTTGACTTGATCGAATCTGACCAACTTGGCCGAATCTCTTCTAAATATATTTTCCTTCAAAAATATGGCTAGCGTGCATCATTCTGATATGACTTGGGCCACGTGAAATAGTTTTGAGCCCACTCAATTGAAACCCTCATGTGACGCTAATATGCCCTTGAGTTGTCTATTACATTCAATCATGACATTTTGTGCTAGCCCCACCATTGCATCTCTGATCTTATTGGCTCGTTGATGTGTGATTGGCCCTTTTGGCACTTGCAAAGGCTCTACCATATTGGTCGAATCATCTAATGTTTCTTGAGTGGCTGGATTCATGTCATTCCTATTGGGAAGCGGCCGCGAGTGCGCAGCGGAAAATTAAAAAAAAATTATGATGTCGCTATCCCTTTACCCAAGGCCCATTTGTTTTGATTATTCTACAAGTCTAGACATGTTACTATATATTCTAAGCATAAAAACTCATAAAATATGCAAAGAACATAAACCTAAACATGCTAACTATCATCAGAACTCTAATTAAAATAAAGAAAGAAAAATACTTACTTGAATCGAAGACTCCTCCAGTCCTCCCTCCAATCTACAAGCTTTTATCGAACTCAGCAAGCTATTCCACGTTCCAAAGAGCCACCCAAGTGTGTGGCCTCCAAAGGTGCACACACCAAAGCCAAAACTCAACGGCAAGACTACGCCTTGAGTGCACGGGTATTTTGCCCTTGGTGATAGCCTAGGTAAATACCTCAAAACTTTTAACTTGAGATTCCTCTAGTCAATTAGACTTAAGGATCCTCAAAATCAGTGGCTTACTCTTAAACTTTAGAGTTGCTCACTTATATAAACCCAAGATATGAAAGGTTTTGGTGTAAAAATTTGTAAAGAATTCTTTGGGTTTATATAGGTACTCTAAAGACAACAAAATTAATTAAGAATCCGATGTGGGATAAATGCTAATTTAATATTAGCCATTGGATCTTAATTTAGTGGTTTAATGAGATTATAAAACCCTAATAAGAGTTTGGAACCGAATTGGAATTCAAAAACAAATAACAAATAAAAAAAAATAAAAAAAAATAAAGGGCCATCTGCGCCATTATTTATTTATTTATTCCAATTCCCAAAAAGCCGCTATCATCATTCACCAATCCCTAAGCCACTATAGAACCTAATAAATGATATGTTCAATAATTAAACACATTGAACCATTTATGAACAATTCCTACAACAATCATATATGATGTTAAATTTGTACTGTGCACTGTTAACCATTGATTTCGACTTTGTTGTGTGTGACCTTTTGGGTTCCCCTCAAGTTGGACATGAAATGAATTGTGATAATTTAATCGAACATAAATTATCCTCCGATCAGATGGTCGTTCGATTTCAATGACCAAGGTTGACATCTAGCAACATGACAAGACCCCTAAATGAGAAGGAAAGATATATACCCATTCTGTATGCGATTTACATATGATACGGTCCATCGCCTCACTGTATCCCCACCTTTTGACCTAGGGTACGGAAAATGTCCACCCATATGGTCAAATGTATGATGCTGATAGTGTCATGCATCGTGCTAACCCAAGAATATCACATGATTCTTCCGTTGCGGCCACAGTCTCAAGCACTGATCACACATATCAACACTTATATCAACCCGCGAACTGTAATACTACTTTTATAAGAAAATATTATTCGAGAGAGTGGCGATTCTCTGTTGTATCTTTACAAACTTCATGTGTTTCAACAAATGACCCAATCATACCCTTATGACCGGATCTTTTGAATCGGGAAGGAGAATGTCAAAGTTATTTGATCCACACATAAGATTGTAAAGACCTCAAGTTTAAGGACTAGTCATACAATCGATACATGAAAGTTCTCACAGACACATAGGATAAACACTCCATATGAAAACTTTCGGCGGTAAGTTCGATGGACACGAGCAATTCATGCATCCATATGATACACCAAGCGGACGGATCTCCGCTAGTAGCCTATGAGATCGGCTAACCCACTTAAGGGTGGATCATATCATCATGTTAGTCTCTCCGCTTTGTGAACGCCCAGATTATTCACAAAACTATGACTAGGAACGTTTGAAAGTAATGATTCTCATAAGGCGTGGAAGCCATCATCTTATTACTCCAACGGCTTTATTACAGTGTTTGATGATTCAATGTAAGACACGTATAATAAAGATTGACATTTTATTAATTAATGAAAATATTACAAATACATGTACATATAGCCCATCCATAAGTTGGGTATAGGGCATATCACTTACAATCTCCTTCTTGCACTATAGCCAACTAGTATGAATCTGGACACCATACTCTCGGGTGTGCCTATCCTGCTTTTGTTGAGTCAGCCCTTTAGTCAAAGAATCTGCAAGATTATCTTCTGTGGGCATTTTCTCTATAATAACTTTTTTTCTCTCAACAATCTCCCTGATAAGATGAAATCGCCTGAGTACATGCTTGGATTTCTGGTGGGACCTTGGTTCCCTTGATTGAGAAATGGCACCCGTATTTTCACAGTACATCGTGATGCCATTCTTTATCGGGGGAAGCACTTCCAACTCCGTGATGAACTTCTTTATCCAGACTGCTTCTTTAGATGTCTCAGATGCTGCAATATACTCGGCTTCAGCGGTGGAGTCCGCTGTAGTTGACTACTTTGAGCTTTTCCAACTGACAGCTCCGCCATTCAAAGTAAACAAATATCTTGTTTGCGATGTGTTGTCATCCCTATCGGTCTGAAAGCTCGCATCACAGTAACCAATGACTTTCATCTCAGAACAATCTCCGTATGTCAAGAACACATCCTTAGTTCTTCTCAGATACTTGAGGATTTTTTTGACATCTGCCCAGTGTTGCTCACCAGGATTTGCCTGATACCTGCTCGTTATGCTAAGAGCATAAGAGACATCATGTCTTGTATATAGCATGGCGTACATGATCGATCTTCTTGCTGAAACATAAGAGATCCTACTCATACGCTCTCTATCTGAAAGAGTATGTGGATATTGCTCCTTATATAATTTGATTCCATGACAAGTAGGTAAATTACCTCTTTTGAAATCTTCCATTTTGAATCTTTTCAAAACTTTATCTATGTAAGTAGATTGAGAAAGTCCTAACAACCTCTTATATCTATTATGGTAGATCTTAATGCCGATGATGTAGGCTGCTTCTCCCAAATCTTTCATGGAGAAATTCTGAGATAAACATTGCTTAGTGGCTTGCATCATGGGAATATCATTCATGGTGATTAATATGTCATCGACATATAATACAAGAAATACAACAGCACTCCCACTACTTTTCCTATAACACAAGGCTCGTCTACATTTTTGATGAAGTCAAAAATCTTTGATTGTCTTATCAAATCGTATATTCCAACTTCTGGAGGCTTGTTTGAGTCCATAAATAGATCGTTTAAGCTTGCATACTTTATTATGATCATCCTTAGATGCAAACCCCTCAGGTTGTGTCATATAGACTTCCTCTACGAGGTTCCCGTTAAGGAAAGCTGTTTTGACATCCATCTGCCAAATCTCATAATCAAAGTGTGCAGCTAGTGCCAGTAAAATTCGAATGGACTTTATCATTGCAACAGGCGAGAAGGTTTCGTCATAGTCAATTCCTTGGATTGTCTATAACCTTTCGCCACCAACCTAGCCTTATAGGTTTGGATGTTGCCTTCTGCATCAGTTTTACACTTGTAAATCCACTTGCAGCCTATGGGTTTTATCCATTCAGGTGCATCCACCAAGTCCCAGACTTGATTCTGATACATATAGTCTATTTTAGATTTCGTGGCCTCAAGCCACTTGACTGAATCAATGTCACGCATTGCTTCGTCATAACTGGTGGGATCGTCATTATTAATGACCTGATCATGTTCCTCATCAATATGGAAACCATATCTTTCAGGCTCATATCTTTCCCTACCAGACCTTCTAAGTTCATAACCTTGTGGTTGTTCCGTCGCTGCTCTTTTGAGGGGCCTGGAGTTTAGTTCTATGTTAGTTTGTTCTTCTCGTACCCCATCGAGGTCAAGTCTACTCCTACTATATTTCTTGAGAAGGAATTCATTCTCTAGAAATTTAGCATTTCGTGTGACAAATGTTATTTGTTCATTTGAGATGTAGAACACACATGCTCTTGAGTTTAAGGCATATCCTACAAACTTACATTTAATGCCCTATCATCCAATTTGTTAGTTTGTGTGAGCTTAACATATGCGTCACATCCCCAAACTCTTAGATAACTAAGACTAGGACGTTTCCCAGACCATAACTCATATGGTATTTGACTAACAGTCTTGGAAGGAACTTGGTTTAGTAGTAGTGTTGCAGTTTCTAAAACAAGACCCCAAAATGAAAGAGGTAGATCCGTTCCTGGCATCATTGATCAGACCATATCTAATAATGTCCGATTTCTCCTTTCAGAGACCCCATTAAACTGTGGAGTTCCCGGAAGAGTCCACTGGGAAACAATGCCATTTTCTCTCAAGTAATCTTGAAATTCGTCGCTTAAGTATTCACCACCTTGGTCAGACCTTAGTGACTTAATACTTTTATTAAGCTGGTTTTCTACTTCAGCTTTGAAGTCTTTGAATTTCTTTAAGGCTTCAGATTTATACCGCATAAGGTACACATACCATATCGCGAGTAATCATCGATAAAGGTAATGAAGTAGGAGAATCCACCTCCAGCGGTGACTGACATTGGTCCGCATACATCAGAGTGTGTAAGTTCTAATGTCTCCGCTGCACGCTGTCATTTACCTTTGAAGGGTAATTTGGTCATTTTATGAAGTAAACAAGACTCACAAGTTCCATAAGGTTCATATTTGAAGGGTCTGAAATACCCATCCTTATGTAGTTTAGTTAATC
>SKCR01046461.1:0-41458 GCA_019454045.1 Zanthoxylum bungeanum
CTTCCCTAACCCAACAGGTATCTATGATGTCTTTTTAAAACATAAGGGTTAGCATAATGCATGTATGCGTGAGGTGTATGAGATACATATAACATAAATAAATTAAAACTCTCAAGCAAATCGGCTCGTTATTATTTTAGAATCTTTCGGGCTAATTATCATAGGAGTGAACCCATCCCAGTTTAAATGGCCCAATGAATTCACATCTCATGGCAAAGAGCCCGACTAAATCCAAATAGCAATGTTCCGAACACAATCACAAAGCGGCTCATTAATCGCTTAGAAACCTTTGGCCCAATAGTCATGAAATACGTTCTTGTCCCAGTTTAAATGGCCCAACAAGCCCATATCCTATGACAAGTGGTCCAAATAGATCCAAACGACAATGTTCCCAAACACAAGCATAGAAGAAATATTATGCAAACATGACATGATAATTTCTACACAATGGCCCATCGACATTTTAGAAGCTTTGGGCCTAATAGTCATAAGATACGAACTCGCCCCAGTTTAAATGGCCCAACAAGTTCGCATTTCTGATAAAAGGTCCAACTGCCTCCAAATGGAAATGGCCCATAAGCACATACTCAGGGAAATAATTGTTACTTTAGCCAACCCGGTCTATGGGTGGTTTAGCAAGAGTATAGACAAAGGCTCTCACCGGCGAAGGATGGCTCACAACTAGGTCTCCCCACTCAAGGGTTCGAGCGACCAAGTGAGCACACCCCTTTTTATACAAAGGTACGTGCCAATGAGCTATGGTGTGTGACAGACTGTCAAATGGATTTCTCGTTGTAGATTCCCCAGAGGGAAGGTGGAGCGAGGCTCACTTAAATACCCAAGCCCCTTAGGCTCTTATCGCTTGGTGTCAGGAATAAACAACGAGTCCTCCAAATTAGTCCATCACAATAGGCTATGAGTAGATGGCCATCTATGTGCCTTCACAGCTTTTCCTTCTAGAAAGGTAGTGAGTGAAGAAAGACACCCAACCATTACCTAGCCTAAAAAATGCCTTTGATTAAACCCTTACTTTTATCCACTATAGACACGGTCAATTAAAACATAAATCCAAACATTACAAGACAATATTTTCGGGGCCGATTCTCTATCCCCAGTGGAGTCGCCAGACTGTAGACAACAGAAACTGGACGACGCTGTTCCGGGCTCGCGGCCCGGATGGGAAGTGTGAAATAACATGGAGTCGCCACCCGGTGTGAACCGGGACAAAGATTTAAGGCCGCACTCACTCCTCGCAGGAGAAGACCTCAAACCGTTGGGTTCGGAATGGTCTCTTACTTTATGTCATCTTGTAATGTTTGTGATTTGTGTAATATTAACCAAGTCTACTTAGCATGCATGCTCAATGGTACTTTAGATCTAACATGCTTTCATCCAAATAATTCCACGCAATATCACAACGGGTACATTGAATCATTACATTAACATGCATAAATTGTTACCCAAACACATCATAAACTAATAACATGCATAAAGGACAACCTAAATATGCTTTAACAAATAAATAACAAACTAACTAAATCATGCTTTAAATAATAAACAAATAACCTAAAGGCTATAACATGCTCAAATACAAATTCGGATGAGACGAGATACGTGTATCTTAAGTGGTACGTGGCATTGTATCCCGAGTGCAGACCGCACTACCGTCCATTCGGAATCGGCTACGGAATTTACGTCCGGGTTTCCATCCGATATACCACAAGCAAGAACACATATTCCATTCATCCGAAATCACATCACATACTAAGTCATTGTTTCATGCGAACAAATTACATGCCTCTTAATTCACTAATCCATACAAATAAAACAAATTACATGCCTCTTAATTCACTAATCCATACAAATAAAACAAATTACATGCTTTCTAATCCATTAGTTCATGCGAATAAAAATAACAAATTAACTAAGAAATAAATGATGATAAGTAAAATAGGTGCCCTCAGGTCTTACCTTTTAGTCGCTATCCGGGAGTGCGTTCCACGGTGCCGGAAGGGTTAGCATCCCACTGTTCTCACTGGTCCGTTGTTTCCGCTGTTTTGTTCGGGTTCGCCGTTTTCGATGTTTTGTCCGTTTTCAACGGATCCGCTGTTTCTGCTGTTTTCACTATTTTCACCCGCGGTTACAGTTTACCATTTTTTCCGTTTTCTCACTGTTTTGACTCGCCGTTTTCGCCGTTTCACTCGTTATTTCACTCATCATTTTTCTGCATTTTTTGTTATTTTCACTCGATGTTCTCTCTGTTTCCAACTCAAATTTTCTTTCTCTCTCTTAAATTATTCTTGGGTTATTTTGGTCACGGTTTTGGGACAGTTATTTACGTACGCATGTGTGTGCATGTGGGTACTTCAAAGGGGCTCGGCTTGGGTGAAGGGGCTGGTTTCGTGTGGTTCAGTGGGTGTAGGGCTCGGCTTCTGGCTGAAGGCTCGGCAAGGGTATGCTTGGCATGTTGAAGGGTAGAGGTGCAATTATTTATGCGTTGGTTTAGGGCAGGGGCAGTGTTTACGTGAAGAATACTCGGTAGTGGTTAGTAGAGGCTAAGGAGTGCTCGGTATTGGCTGGATTGATGGAGCAGTGGCTCGGCAAAGAAGGGTTCCAGGCAGTGTACGGTTTCAGTGATGAAGTCCAGAGCGTCCTTCATGTTTGATGGATGATCATGGTCTCGGTAAATGGTCTTGTTTCACAGTGAGTCTGCAGTGGGCTGTTAAGGGTCGATGAAGATGGATCCCTTGATCGTGGAGAGTTCAAGAGTGATGATAGAGATTGATAGAGATCATTTTTTTGATGATATGGGGGTGATGATCAGGTCTGTGTGGTGCGTCTATGTTTGAAGGCAGTGAGCTGATCGGTCTGGCATGGAGGCTACTCGGTTTGAAGGGTTAAATGGCTAGGTGATGGCGTGAGCTGCTGAGGCTTAAGTTGCTGTTGAAGATGGAGACAAGGGACGTGGCAGTGTGCTGCGTGAGAGGCTGCTGGCAGTGGAGTGAGGGCTGTGTCTAGGGTTTTTTCATGGGGGAGAAGATGATGGAGAGGGAGCTGTGATGTCTAGGGTTTTTTCGTGGGGGGGAAGATGATGGAGAGGGAGCTGTGATGTCTAGGGTTTTTTCGTGGGGGGAAGATGATGGAGAGGGAGCTGTGATGTCGAGGCAGTCCAGGGCTGTTGAGAGGTGTGATGGAGTTGCTTGCTGGATCAATGAATGGTGCTCCCAGCGGGCTGAAGTGAGGCTATCTGAGAATGAATCTGGTCAGGGTTTTTTGATGCGTTGAGAGGTCTTTTTTTTGTGAGATTCGAGGGAAAATGATTGATGGTCCGGCCGTCTGGTCAGTGGGGGGTGAAGGCTAGGTGTATGGGTATGATCATGGGTAGTATGGAGGGTCAGTGGAGTGATGGGTGTTTTTGTTATTTTGTGTTTGATGAGATGCCTGGGCGTGAAGGCTTGCAGAGTGGTTATGGGTATTGGTTTGTTGCTTTGTGGTTTGGAAAGGAGTTATGGGTTGTCACGTGAAGGGTGGGCTTTGGTTTATTATTTTCGTTATTTGGTGTTAAAATTGTTATTTAATTGGTTGGTAATTTTTAATAATTTAATTTAATTCAAATTAATTTAATTGGTTGATAGATTTTAATTTGCATGGAAGTTGGAGAGAGAAAAGGTGTGAAAAAGAGTGAGGATAAAGGTTCCGAGCGAAGGATGATTCTGAAATGGAAAAGGCGACGACGAACCCGAAGCAAACGAGCGAATAAAATCCACAAAACGTCAATTCTTGACTTTCCCTTTCCGACGACCGCTTTCCGCAACTTCCGCAACTAAAAAGTAGTGCCTCCATACGAGGCTCCTCATTGGGCTGGTATGCAAAAATGCAATGCCTACAGCAGCGAACCCTCAAGTACATATCCCAATTTTTTGGATTCAAGGACAATCCTTAAATCCAAATCCCAATCAGCAAAGTTCTCAGCGCCTTTTAGTTTGTTCATATCCAACATACATGCAAACGGATTAGTCGATTGTGCCGCCATCGCAAATCTATCATATAGATTACGAAAAACGGTAGCATAATTAAACAGTTTCAAATAATATCGAAAGCATTAACTAGATCATGGATTTTTAATCTAAAAATGCCCATCCCACTAAATCATGCAATACTGTAATCCCCAACAGAATACCATTTATTAATATTAAATACAAATAGTGAAAGGTGATCCCATGAATATATTCAGCTCACGCTTTGGCACGTTCTGTAGGGGTTGGTGCTCAGAGCGCCAATTCCCGGTTGTATTTTGTTAAATACTTCTGTAAAACATTATTATTAGTAATAATATGCAGTTTCTATAATATAATCTATTCTTTATATGGTAAAGACGTAATGACCTTAGAATGATTAGTCATGGTACAGTTGCAAAAGCGTCACAACGGACATTGAGTCGTATCATGACGTTGTCATTCTCAGACAGTTTCTGGTCAAGGTTTACACTACTTGGTCAGTATAGTAAACCCGTTGAGACCGGTACATGTCGTATACTGGAATATATGATTCCAATGGTTTCTCAATGAACCATAAGTCTTGGAGACTAGTATAGACGTGTGGTGTTTATAGCGGATAAACACTGAACGACTCACCGAAGATTCTTATGGATGGTACACCAGCGTCAATAAGAATCTTCTTGGGTTGAGTAGCACTTGTGATTCTTAGACTTGAGATGCCATTGTGGGCACATGAGACATCTTCTACACTTAGATGGCAGTCACGTCACCGATCTATTAAGATCAGACCTCCGCCTGTTCGTTGGGTGTAGATAGATCCTCAGGGTGTCCTATGTGTATCAAGATAGGATCTGTCAGTTCTGTGTACCAGAGCATAGGTAGTCCATATGATTAGCAATCAGATAAAACCATGGGCCCGTGGTAAGTTTAGAAGCTAGTTCTAAACATTCTTTTTGAGATTGCTAATAGAATAGTCGACTGGATAGTCCCGATAGAGATTTGACGTTTACATCTATATCTCTGGGATTTATCCGGATACCTGTGACGGAGGAATTATACATTTTCCATGACCTCGACCTGTATGGTTCAGCGAGATTATCCGTGATCATCATAATCTACGGGTGGATAGATTATGGACATGAAATTTGATTTCGTGACGGATATACCTGAACCTAGAGAGTCTCAATAATGAAACATACTCGTAGAGCACTAGAGCAACATTAATAATAATATTGATTATTTATAAAGTCGTTTAATGGTTAAACGCAAGATACATGCTAAAGAGACTAGATAGTCATTTGTTTAATTATTGTGTATATACATTTAATACTTGATTAATTTAAATACACATTAATTAATAGTCAAAATGAGTTATTTGACTTATTTCCTAAATGAATATATGTTTTTAATATTTAATGTAAATATTATACATATATTTAATATATTTGTATTTGATTAATTAATTGATTATTTAATTGTTAAATGATTAAATTAATTAAAATATAAATATCTTATGTTAGGATATTTAAAGTTAATGATGTTAGTTGCATTTGTTGACCAAAATAAATATCCATAAAGTTTTTAGATATTTAAAGTTGACTAAATGCATTTGAAATGAAATTGAAATGAAAATTGGTGTATATGCTTGTTGTAATTTTCGGCCAAGGCATTCTTTCACAATATATATGTTTTTTTCATTTACTTTTCATTTAGTTAATACACATTTCACAAAAGAAAACACCATTGA
Organism: Zanthoxylum bungeanum; assembly: GCA_019454045.1. Lineage (NCBI taxonomy): Eukaryota > Viridiplantae > Streptophyta > Magnoliopsida > Sapindales > Rutaceae > Zanthoxylum > Zanthoxylum bungeanum. The sequence continues at coordinate 5,746 of SKCR01046461.1, forward strand.
AGAAACCTTGAAGAAACTTGAGAAAGAAAAGAAAAACCAAGGAAAGCTTGATTTTAGTAAGTTTTCTCCAACTTACTATTAGTAAGGAAAATGTCCTTAGGATCTAGGCTTTCATATATGATATCCTTAGGTTATTTCTTTCTTTGTTCTTTGTGTTTTGTTGATGGAAAGTTTGGTGAAGTTGTAAAGCATGTATGATGAAGAAAGGATGTAACTATTGTAGTTATATGTATTCTTTTAAGGTTTATGGAACCATGTTGCTATTCTAGAGTTGTTGACCCACTCTTAAATGACCTAGATTTAATCTTGAGTTGTTTCATTGTGTTGAGACTTGAATTGGATGAAAGATTGATGATTGAAACATTTGATTTAATGTAATTAGCCTAATTTGTCCAATTTGTGGAAATTGAAAAATTAGGGTTTCTAACTAATTCCAAATTTGGGGGTTTTCATATATGTTGTGTATTTATGTGTGTATATGATGCATATAAAGTTTCATGTTGATTGGATATCATTTGGATGTGTCTTGAAGCAGAAAGTGCAAAATGCACAAAATTGGCACCAAATGGTGCTCTCGGTTTTGCATCAATTTTGGGGATTTTGGTTGCTTTGGTGTTTTGATGTTTTGAACATCATAAGTTCATCTTAGAAATGATTTAGAATCATTCAAAATTGATTGGATCAATTTCGGACTAAAACGGACAAAAAATACAAAGCAAGGGTATTTCGGTAAATTCATTTAATTTATTGTTATTTTCTAAAATTGTTTTATTGAATTTATTTCATAATTTGTATTGGAATATTAAATAAATATGTTTATTTAATTTATCCGAGAAAAAATTTGAAATCTGAAAATCGGATTTTCACCGCTTCCGCTGCGTTACCGGACTCACCCCCTAAATAACCCCTTCAAAATGGTATCAGAGCGAGTCTGATTCTAGGCCACCTAATATGATTAGCCTTCATTGAATCAAAGTTTAATAATGTTTTCTTGACTTTGTGCATGCTTATTAGGATCTAAACTGGTTAGATTTAGGGTGTATGACACTTAGCGGAAAATCCCTAATAATAAGGTTTAATTGTAATTATGTATTTGATGCATGTTATATGGTCCGTCTTGTCAATACGGTTTATGAATATCTCTTTGTGACTACATCCGAGACCGTGCCTCTGCTGTGAGGGTGTAGTCGATAAAGATTTATTTATACGGATGTATATCTGATACTAGATAAATTCAAGTAAAAGCGGAATTCTGAACGTGCCCTAGCTGTTAGGATTACGTAAGTAACTTGAGTTTATCATTGACGAGTATTACCTTGGTACGTCTCCTTGTGGGCCTGCCTTCGCAGCGACAACTAGAAACGGCCAGGACCGGATACTTAGGAGTCACTTTTGAGTGATTGACAAATGAGTTGTCTACCCGATGAATATACGTAGGCGAGACCGTGCCTCTGCTGTGAGCTGAAATATATTCACGGGATCCACCTTTCACTATTATATTTAATTTAATTATTAAATATTTGTATTCTGTTTTGTGATTACAGTATTGCATGATTTAGTGGGAGGGGCATATTAGATTAAAAATCCATGATCTAGTTTATGCTTTTGATATTATATGAAACTGCTTAATTTCTGCTAACCGTTTTCATGATCTATATGATAGATTTGCGATGGCGGGTCAATCCACAAACCAGTTTGCGCGTATGTTAGATGCGAACAAACTGAAAGGCGCTGGGAACTTTACAGATTGGGAATTGGATTTGAGGATTGTCCTCGATTCCGAAAAGTGGGGTTATGTTCTTGAGGGTCCTTTACCCCTTCCAGTGGGTGAGGATGCTTCGGAGGAGGAACGCCAAGTTTTTGAAGCTTGGAAGAATGATGATTTAAGGGTTAAATCATACATCCTTAGTTCGCTCTCTCCGAAACTCAAGCAACAATACTATGGAACATCAGATTCCTATAGTATGATAACGCGATTAAGACAATCGTTCGAGAACCAGGAACAAGTTATTGTTCACAAGGTCGCATGAAACTGTTCCATGCGCGTCTGGATGAGGGGCAAAGTGTTAGCCCACATGTTCTTCAAATGATCGATTTGATCGATCAATTGAGGCAACATAATCTCATCCTCAATGACATTCTCGGTAGGAGTGTCATTCTTGGTTCTCTGCCAGCTTCATTCCGCCAGTTTGTGATGTACTTCAACATGCACGGGACAGTCTGCACCTACCAGGAGCTACATAGGATGTTGCTCACGGCAGAAGAGGATCTGAAGAAGGAGTACCGACTCGCCCACCTAGATCTACTTCTCTGTCTGTTTCTTCCAAGGAATGTCCAAGGGAAAGAAGAAGAAAGGGAAGAAGAAGAAGGCCTTCGGTCCTCCGCAGCAGGCGAAGATAGCCAAGCCCAAAAGGGCTGCTGAAGACAAATGCCACCACTGCGGCAAGGTCGGGCACTGGAAGAGGAACTGTCCAGATTACATTGCCCAGCTGAGGAGAGACAGAGCATCTACATCAGGTACTTTTATTTTTCCAGTTATTGATTTATCTTTGGCTTGTGAAGCCGTTACATCCAGCTGGATTTTAGATTCTGCTTGTCCCATTCACATTTGCAATTCGTGGCAGGTGCTGAAGGAAAGTAGGAGGTGAAGCCATGAGAGATGCAGTTGCGGTTCGGGAGTGGAGACTCTTTGGATGCAGTTGTAGTGGGAGTATGCGAGATCTCATTGCCAAATGGGACACTTTTTTTACATGACTGTCATTTTGTACAGGGATGTGTCGCTAATATTATATCATTTTTTGTACTTGATACAGAAGGATTTTGTATGAATATTAAGAATAGTTCTTTGTATTTATATGATAGAAATAATATTCAGATCCTTTGTTGTCCAAACCAGCATGGTCATTATACATTGCAAACTTCAAAAGATATTAAATACTGGAGTTAATAAACGTAGTTTACCTGTAATTAATAATACTGAACTTTGGCATATGAGACTGGTCACATTGGCGTTAAACGCCTTACCCAATGGTTAGGAATGGTTTGATATCAGATCTTACCATTGAGTCCTATCCAACTTGTGAATCCTGTATTCAGGGTAAAATGACCAAGGCCCCATTTTCTGGTGTTGGACACCGTGCCATTAACTTACTGGAACTCGTACATTCTGATGTATGTGGTCCACTAAGTCAAGCTGCTCACAGTGGTTATTCATACTTCGTTACCTTTACCGATGATCTGTCACGGTACGGTTATGTCTATTTGATGCGACATAAATCGGAAACCTTTGAAAAGTTCAAAGAGTTCCGTAATGAAGTAGAAAAACAGACTGGTAAATATATTAAATGCCTTCGATCAGATCGAGGCGACGAATATATGAGTGGTGAGTTCATGGATTATATGAAGGAGAATGGGATTCTCGCTCAATATACTCCTCCAGGTACGCCACCCAGCACAATGAAGTATCTGAGAGGAGGAATCGGACTTTATTGGATATGGTCCGATCGATGTTGAGTTTCACAGATTTGCCCTATTACTTATGGGGTTACGTCTCTTAACAGCCGCACATCTTTTGAATAAGATTCCTTCAAAGGCTGTTCCTACGACACCGTATGAGATATGGTTCGGTAGGAGACCGAATCTTAATTATATTAAGGTTTGGGGTTGTCCTGCCTATGTCAGGGTAACTCAGCAAAGTAAGTTTTCGCCTCGAGGGCAAAAGTTTAGGTTTGTTGGATATCCCTCGAATACGGGGGATATCTGTTCTATGATACCGAGCATCGAAATGTGTTCGTAGCTCGCTTCGCAAAATTTCTAGAAGTAGAATTTTTGTCAGAAGGTGGTGATCATAGACAGGTTGAGCTTGATGAAGTCCAACCTGAAAACAACGAACCAACGGAGGAACCTGAAATTCAAGTATATGAAGGACCTTCAACACACAGACTCCGTAGGTCGGAACGGGTATCTAGACCTCCTGAACGCTTGTATTTGATACAAGAAAAGAGTCTGGATGTTCTCTAGTTGAAGAGACAGATCATTTCACCTATAGAGAATCGATGTTGGACATCGACTCCGTGAAATGGCAAAGTGCCATGAAATCCGAGATAGACTCAATGCATGAAAATCAAGTTTGGGACTTGATTCCGCTTCCCGAAGGAATGTTCCTATCGGTTGTAAATGGGTTTACAAAAGGAAGCGCGGGCCTGACGGTAAGGTTGAAACTTACAAGGCCCGACTGGTAGCAAAAGGTTACACGCAGCGACCTGGCGTCGACTACGATGAAATTTTTCGCCGGTAGCAATGCTTAAGTCTATCCGGATTTTGCTTTCTATAGCTGCGTATCATGACTACGAGATTTGGCAAATGGATGTCAAAACAGCTTTTCTAAATGGATTTCTTGATGAAGAAATCTATATGGAACAGCCGGAAGTTTCACATCCAGCCAAACCTCGGGGTGGTTTGTAAGCTTAAGAAGTCCATTTATGGACTTAAACAAGCTTCACGAAGTTGGAATCTTCGATTCGATGAGATTATTAGATCGTCTGGTTTTCTCAAGAATTCGGAAGAATCCTGTGTGTATCAGAAGGCCAGTGGAGCATGGTCGTTTTTAGTCCTGTATGTTGATGACATCCTAATCATTGGGAATGATTTAGGAATGTTACAAAGTGTCAAAGCATATCTCTGTAAGAATTTCTCCATGAAGGACCTGGGAGAAGCTTCCTATGTTTTAGGGATAAACTCTATCGAGATAGACAAAGGAGGCTGATTGGGTTATCCCAATCAACGTACATAGATAAGATCTTGGAACGGTATAGTTTTGGTAACTGTAAGACAGCAACATACCTGTAGACATTGCATTTTTGCATATCAGCCCGATGATGAGTCTCGTATGGAGACACTACCTCTTTAGTTGTGAAAGCCGCGGGAAACGGACGTTGGAAGGGTAAAGTTGGAAATTAGCATTTTTGTCAGATTTAACTCGCTTGTTTCGCTTCGGGTTCGCTTGTTGGACCTCTATTTTAAAACACACCAAACCCATTAAATCACATCTCACAAATTAAATAATTAAAACATTTAAAACACATCTCACACATTAAATGAATAAAAATAATTAAAATAAATTAAATAACTAAAGAAATTAAATTAAATAACTAAATTGAAATTAAATTAATAGCTAATTAAAATCCAATTAAACTAAAACCAATTTAATTCCTAATTTAATAAATCTCTCACCTAATTAAACAAAATCAATCACAAAAATAAAGATATATTGCTAAAATATTCCAATCACACACATATATTTAATTGATTTATTTCCTAAATAAAACCATGCAAACCTACACCCTCTCACTATATAAACACAACCTAAATAAACCCTAAAGCCTTGGCTCTCCCTTCCCTCTCTCCTTTCTTCTCCAACAACTCTCTCCTCACGCTAATGAATAACAGAAAACCCTAACAAGACTCCTCACGCATGATCTCTCTCTTCACTCTCACCCTAAACACTCACATAGGACTCGCCTCTCTCTAAGAACACTGGCAGATTCACGTCAACCAAATACCCTAAAAAGCCCTCACGACCTGCCCAGCTTCACGCCACTATCCCTCATGTAACCAAGCCTTCATCACTCAAGAAGCCCTCACTGTAATCATTCACGCACCTTGGAAAACCCTATCATCACAGCCCTCACTTTGAACAAACCAGCCACTGCCATGAAACCCTAACTCAGCCCTCTCATCACCTCTCGGCATGCACTAATCACTACCACAAAGATTCACGCACACTGCACACTACTACACCCACGCCGTTCATATTAGCAACGCACAATTCAGCCCTGCCACACAGCCTCTTTAAGCCCTTAACTCTACGCCACCTACCCTCTCTACGGTCACAACCCACAAGCCTCACCTGCGCACATCAGCCCTGGCTGCCTAACTATCTCTCAAAAAAAAAAAAAACAGCACTCAAGATCTCTCTCTCTCTGAAAGCCACCTTCAACAACCCACCAGCCCGAGACTTCGATGAAAACAACAAAAAAATAACAAAGAAACCCTAAATCTTCCTCTCGGCCCCCCCTCACTCTCAGTTCTCTGATCCACCATCAACACTGCCCCTGTCTTTGCCCTTTAGACACTCACGCATAAGCAATCAGACGCTTGAGCACTCAACTTCAGCCTTCAAAAAGCCACGCAGCTTCTCAAATCCTTCAATCCTCTAGCCACGTAACAAGAAAGCCGTGACATATTATCAAAGAGCAACTCCACTCACGATACCCACACAGCCACTCAACAAAGCCACCTACCAACCTCTTTGACCTCACGCATAAGCCACTTACGCCCACTGACCTTTGCCCTCTCACGCACAGCCACTGCCTCACAAATCAAACACAAAACAGCGCACCACTAGCCTCACAGCCCCCTCACCCTTCACGCCTAGCCACATCACTCTTCAGCACTCACATATTCACTCAAAAACTCAACACTCATGGCCCCTGACTCACATCTTCAGCCCTCCTAACGCACAATCCCTCCCTCATCCAGTAAATCAACAGCCCCTCATACTCCACTTACGTAATCAAGCAAATAAAGCCACTCAACCACGCACTGAACATAACAATATAAACCAAATCAATGCCACAAAACACCCCTCACGTGATGCCATAAATCAACACCAAACAGTCGCATATCAACACCCACTGCATAAACATCTTCAACCAACCCAGTTAAACGCCCCTCACTGCCCAGTTCAAACGTCCTCACTGCCCAGTTTGTCGAATATTTAACCCCTAAAAAACTGCACAAAACAGTCCCCAAAAAACTGTACCAAATCAGTCCCTAAACTGTCCCGAAATCACCCTGAATTAACCCAGAAACTGCCCAGCAAAACTGTCCAGAATAAGCCTTAAAACAGTCCAGAAACCCACCCCAAAAACAGTGACGAAAACTACCCAAACCAGTCCCTTAATCACCCCAAAATAGCGACCAGAAAATACAACAAAAACAACAGCGAAACGGAGTAAAAACAGCAGCCCGAACAGCAAAACAGCGAGGAAAAACGTTGAACCAGTGAACCGGAGGAGTTGCGGAGCATCAACCCTTCCGACGGCCGTGTAACGCGCTTTCGAGAGACGAAAAAAGAGGTTAGACTTGAGGGCACCTTTTTATTTATTATCTTTCGTTTATTTTGTTTATTTTAAAAATATTATCGCATGAGAGTCGTTTGAGGCATGATGTGATTGTTGGATGAGCGGAATATGTGTTCCCTTTTATGGTATATCGGATGGAAACCAGGACGTAAATTCCGTAGCCGATTCCGAATGGACGGTAATGCGGTTTGTACTCGGGATACAACGCCACGTATCACTTAAGAGACACGTATTTCGTCTCATCCAAATTTGTATTTGAACATGTTATAGTTCGTAAGTTGTTTATTCATTGTTTTAAGCATGATTTAATTTATTTTTGTTGTTTAATTTCAAAGCATAATTATGTTCTTTTTACGCATGATATTTCGTTTAATTTATAAATAGTTATTTGTTATTTTGTTTTGATGGTTCAATATGCTCGTTGTGTTACATTGCGTGGAGTTATTTGGAAGAAAGCATGTTAGATCTAAGTACCCTTGAGCATGATTATTGAGTAGACTTGGTTAGTTCATTGCACAAATTATATCATCACAAGTGACATAAGTAAGGGACCATTCCGAACCCAACGGTTTGAGGTCTTCCCTTGCGAGGGGTGAGTGCAGCCTTAAATCTTTGTCCCGGTTCACACCGGGTGGCGACTCCATGTTATTTCGTACTTCCCAACTAGGCCGCGAGCCTAGAACATCGTCGCCCAAGTTCTGTTGTCTACAATACCGTTCAGACATGGGATTCATCTTTCTAAGAAGATGTGTCCACAAACAGAAGATGAGAAGGTTAGAATGTCTAACCAACCTTATGCTTCGTGTTTGGGTAGCATAATGTATGCCATGTTATGTACGAGCCTGATATTAGTTTCGCTGTTAGCGTAACTAGCAGATATCAGTCCAATCCAGGTAATGACCATTGGATGGCCATTAAACATATCCTAAAGTATCTTAAGGGTACTTAAGGATAAGTTGATAATTTATGGAGGAAACGAACTGCAGGTTAACGGGTATACAGACTCCGATTTTCAATCGGATCCCGATGATAGAAAGTCTACATCTGGATTTGTCTTTACCCTTAACGGAGGTGCAGTATGTTGGAAGAGTTCCAAACAGGGATCTACAGCTGATTCCACCACTGAGGCGGAATATATTGCAGCTTCTGAAGCCGCAAAAGAGGCTGTGGGATAAAGAACTTTATCACAGAATTGGGAGTTGTCCAAGTATCGAGAATGCGATTCCGTTATACTGTGATAATACTGGAGCCATTACGCAAGCAAAGGAACCGAGGGCGCATCAGAAGTCGAAGCATGTGGAACGCAAGTACCACATCATTCGAGAGATCGTGTCGCGAGGGGATATTGTCGTGTGCAAGGTACCGAATGAAGACAACGTAGCAGACCCGCTGACGAAGGCCATACCTCCGAAGTTGTTTGATAAACACGTGGAGTCAATGGGTATTAGATACAATCGATATTGGCACTAGAGCAAGTGGGAGATTTTATAGGGGTTGGTGCTCAGAGCGCCAATTCCCGGTTGTATTTTGTTAAATACTTATGTAAAACATTATTATTAGTAATAATATATGCAGTTTCTATAATATAATCTATTCTTTTATATGGTAAAGACGTAATGACCTTAGAATGATAGTCATGGTACAGTTGCAAAAGCGTCGCAACGGACATTGAGTCGTATCATGACGTTGTCATTCTCAGACAGTTTCTGGTCAAGGTTTACACTACTTGGTCAGTATAGTAAAACCGTTGAGACCGGTACATGTCGTATACTGGAATATATGATTCCAATGGTTTCTCAATGAACCATAAGTCTTGGAGACTAGTATAGACGTGTGGGTGTTTATAGCGGATAAACACTGAACGACTCACCGAAGATTCTTAATGGATGGTACACCAGCGTCAATAAGAATCTTCTTGGGTTGAGTAGCACTTGTGATTCTTAGACTTGAGATGCCATTGTGGGCATATGAGACATCTTCTACACTTAGATGGCAGTCACGTCACCGATCTATTAAGATCAGACCTCCGCTTGTTCGTTGGGTGTAGATAGATCCTCAGGGTGTCCTATGTGTATCAAGATAGGATCCGTCAGTTCTGTGTACCAGAGCATAGGTAGTCCATATGATTAGCAATCAGATAAAACCATGGGCCCGTGGTAAGTTTAGAAGCTAGTTCTAAACATTCTTTTTGAGATTGCTAATAGAATAGTCGACTGGATAGTCCCGATAGAGATTTGACGTTTACATCTATATCTCTGGGATTTATCCGGATACCTGTGACGGAGGAATTATACATTTGCCATGACCTCGACCTGTATGGTTCAGCGAAATTATCCGTGATCGTCATAATCTACGGGTGGATAGATTATGGACATGAAATTTGATTTCGTGACGGATATACCTGAACCTAGAGAGTCTCAATAATGAAACATACTCGTAGAGCACTAGAGCAACATTAATAAATAATATTGATTATTTATAAAGTCGTTTAATGGTTAAACGCAAGATACATGCTAAAGAGACTAGATAGTCATTTGCTTAATTATTGTGTATTTACATTTAATACTTGATTAATTTAAATACACATTAATTAATAGTCAAAATGAGTTATTTGACTTATTTCCTAAATGAATATATGTTTTTAATATTTAATGTAAATATTATACATATATTTAATATATTGTATTTGATTAATTAATTGATTATTTAATTATTAAATGATTAAATTAATTAAAATATAAATATCTTATGTTAGGATATTTAAAGTTAATGATGTTAGTTGCATTTGTTGACCAAAATAAATATCCATAAAGTTTTTAGATATTTATAAAGTTGACTAAATGCATTTGAAATGAAATTGAAATGAAAATTGGTGTATATGCTTGTTGTAATTTCGGCCAAGGCATTCTTTCACAAGTATATATTGTTTTCATTTACTTTTCATTTAGTTTAACCTAATACACATTCACAAAGAAAACACCATTGAAGAAACCTTGAAGAAACTTGAGAAAGAAAAGAAAAACCAAGGAAAGCTTGATTTTAGTAAGTTTTCTCCAACTTACTATTAGTAAGGAAAATGTTCCTTAGGATCTAGGCTTTCATATATGATATCCTTAGGTTATTTCTTTCTTTGTTCTTTGTGTTTTGTTGATGGAAAGTTTGGTGAAGTTGTAAAGCATGTATGATGAAGAAAGGATGTAACTATTGTAGTTATATGTATTCTTTTAAGGTTTATGAAACCATGTTGCTATTCTAGAGTTGTTGACCCACTCTTAAATGACCTAGATTTGATCTTGAGTTGTTTCATTGTGTTGAGACTTGAATTGGATGAAAGATTGATGATTGAAACATTTGATTTAATGTAATTAGCCTAATTTGTCCAATTTGTGGAAATTGAAAAATTAGGGTTTCTAACTAATTCCAAATTTGGGGTTTTCATATATGTTGTGTATTTATGTGTGTATATGATGCATATAAAGTTTCATGTTGATTGGATATCATTTGGATGTGTCTTGAAGCATGAAAGTGCAAAATGCACAAAATTGGCACCAAATGGTGCTCTCGGCTTTTGCATCAATTTTTGGGGATTTTGGTTGCTTTGGTGTTTTGATGTTTTGAACATCATAAGTTCATCTTAGAAATGATTTAGAATCATTCAAAATTGATTGGATCAATTTCGGACTAAACGGACAAAAATACAAAGCAAGGGTATTTCGGTAAATTCACTTAAAATTGTTTTATTGAATTTATTTTCATAATTTGATTATTGGAATATTAAATAAATATGTTTATTTAATTTATCCGAGAAAAAATTTTGAAATCTGAAAATCGGATTTTCACCGCTTCCGCTGCGTTACCGGACTCACCCCCTAAATAACCCCTTCAAAATGGTATCAGAGCGAGTCTGATTCTAGGCCACCTAATATGATTAGCCTTCATTGAATCAAAGTTTAATCATGTTTTCTTGACTTTGTGCATGCTTATTAGGATCTAAACTGGTTAGATTTAGGGTGTATGACACTTAGCGGAAAATCCCTAATAATAAGGTTTAATTGTAATTATGTATTTGATGCATGTTATATGGTCCGTCTTGTCAATACGGTTTATGAATATCTCTTTGTGACCACATCCGAGACCGTGCCTCTGCTGTGAGGGTGTAGTCGATAAAGATTTATTTATACCGGATGTATATCTGATACTAGATAAATTCAAGTAAAAGCGGAATTCTGAACGTGCCCTAGCTGTTAGGATTACGTAAGTAACTTGAGTTTATCATTGACGAGTATTACCTTGGTACGTCTCCTTGTGGGCCTGCCTTCGCAGCGACAACGAGAAACGGCCAGGACCGGATACTTAGGAGTCACTTTTGAGTGATTGACAAATGAGTTGTCTACCCGATGAATATACGTAGGCGAGACCGTGCCTCTGCTGTGAGCTGAAATATATTCACGGGATCCACCTTTCACTATTTATATTTAATTTAATTATTAAATATTTGTATTCTGTATCAAATATACATCCGGCATAAATAATTTCTATCGGCTACACCCTCACAGCTTTGGCACGTTCTCGGATGTAGTCATAGAACAGATATCCATAAACTGTATTGACAAGACGGACCATGTAACATGCATCAAATACATAATTAACATAAAACCTAATTAATTAGGGATTTTCCGCAAAAGAGGCTTTTATTTTATTTAATCAAATTAAATAAACACATGCATGCATAAAGTAAAGATTAAATTAAACATTGAATTTAAAGGCATAATCCTATCGAGTGTTCAGAATCAGACTCGCTCTAATACCATTTTGTAGAAGTTTTATAGGGAATATTCGGTAACGAAGCGGAACACGAAAAATCAAAATTTTCCGATTTCAATAATTTTTCTTGGATCAATTAAATAAACTAATTTATTTAATTACCTAATACTTAAAAATTAAAATTTAACTCAAGAAATCATATTTTTTGAAAATTAACGTTTGACCCATAAACTTTACATTTTGTTCATTTTAGTCCTCAAATTGTCAAATACAATTTTGGATGATTCTAAAAATTCTAAAATGATTTCCAACATGTCCAACACATCAAAAACAAATTGCAACAAAATACAAAAAATTTATCAAATTGCCGAACAGCCCATGACTTTTCAGTTTTTATAATTTGGTCCATTTTGTTCAAAACATGTCAAGATCAAATCCCCAACCCAAAAATTAATATGCATCATATACACATCATAATACATCACATATATGAAAAGCCCCAAATTTGAAAGGGTTATGAACCCTAATTTTATAATTTATTCAAATTGACAAATTACACCAAATTAATTAAATCCAACACTTTAATTCAATCTTTACCACACCAACAAGTCTCACCACCATGAAACAACTCAAGAAAAATTCTAGGTCATCAATGAGTGGCTTAGAAACTCTAGAATGGCAACTTGATTATCAAATAATCAAAAGAAATCTTAAGAACTTATTTCAAGCTCAATCATACATGCTTTCATCCTTCAAATAAGTTCACACCCATTTAAACACAAATTAAAAGTGTAGAGACAATATCATAGCAACACATGTTGAAGCTAATCATGATAGAAACAATTTCTTAGTTGAAAGGTTTTAGAAAAAACTTACAAAATCCAAATATTTCCAGGCTTTTTCTATTTGGTTTTGCTCTCAACCTTTTTGTTATGTTTTTGGTAACTTGTTTAACCTAATGAATGAAAAATGAAACAAAACAATTTACATTCTCCAAAATTGTCCTTGGCCGAATTTTGTGAGCAAAATAAATATCTAGATATTTTTTTTTCATTAATCAACTTGTGTATATGATCATTACTTCATTTAATGATTTACAACAAGTCAAATAAAGCAACTAAAGTCATTTCCTAAAGTTATCATAACTAAAGATATTTATATTTTTAATTATTTAATTATTTAATAATTAAATAATTAAATAATTATTTAAATATAAATATTTTAAATATATGTATTATATTTACTTTAAATATTCAAATACATATATATTTATGATATATGTCAAATATCACAATTTGACATTTAATTAATGTGTATTTAATAAAATCATTCATTAAATACAAATACACATTAATTAGGAAATGACCATTAGGTCTCTTTGCATGTATTTTCCGTTTAACCTTTAAACGACTTATAAATACTCAGTATTATTCATAATAGTTGCCCTAGTGCTTTACGAGTATATTTCACTAGTGAGACTCTCTAGATTCAGGCATATCCGTCAATATATCCATTTTCGTGTCAATAATTTACCCACTCGTAAATTATGACGACCACAGATAAACTCATTGAATCATACAGGTCGAGGTCTTGGCATATGTTTAATTCCTCCTTCACAGGTATCCGGATATATCCCAGAGATATATATGTAAACGTCAAATCTCTATAGGGACAATCTCGTCGACATCTCTATTAGCAATCTCTAAAAAGAACATTTAGAACTTCCATCTAAAGTGTACCACGGGCCCATGGTTTTTATCTGATTGCTAATCATATATGGATTACCTATGCTTTGTACACAAAATTGACAAATCACATCTTGACACACACAGGACACCCTGCGGATCTGTCCACACCCAATGAACAAGCAGAGGTCTGATCTAAATAGATCGGCTACGTGACTGCCATCTAAGTGTGGAAGATGTCTCATGTGCCCACAATGGTATCTCAAGTCGAAGAATCATTTATGCTACTCAACCTGAGAATATTCTTATTGACGTTGGTGTACTATCTATTAAGAATCTTCGATGAGTCGTTCAATGTTTATCTACTATAAACACCTACACGTCTATATGAGTCTCCAAGACTTATGGTTCATTGAGAAACCATTGGAATAATATATTCCAGTATACAGCATGTACCAGTCTCAATAGGTTTACTTTACTGACCAAATAGTGTAAACCTTGACCAGAAACAGTCTAAGAATGACAACGTCATGATACAACTCAATGTCAGTTGCGACGCTTTTGCAACTGTATCATGACTAATCATTCTAAGGTCAATTACGTCTTTACCATATTAAAAGATATATTATATTATAGAAACTGCTTATTTTATTCATAATAAAATATTTACAAGAGTATTTACAAGGAAATACAACAAGGAATTGGCGCTCTGAGCACCAACTCCAACATAAAACCCATTCCTTAAGTCATAGAAATGAATATGATTAATCTAGACCTGACCAAATGAGCATGTCTAAATTCAAATTGGTTCTAGATGAAGAACATGACAACAAACATCCCGACGTGTTTGAACGACTGAGTCCCAGAAGAAAAGAAGAAGACCAAGAAATATAATGTGTTTGGTGCTGTAACAGCTTAACATGGATGAAACAGTTAGAGGAAACCTTAGAAACAAGACCCCTACCAAGTAGCACTCGAAGTATGGCATCTATGAAACTTTGTCCCGATGTTCTATTGGGAACATTCAAACTTCCTCTCCAATGTCAGGACTTTTCGACCCTAACTACTCAAGTCCAACCTGTGGCATTCGCATAATAGAAAAATGGGAGGATAATTCCAACTGATGAGATGATATGGATGCAGTTAAGACGACATCAAAAGAATTATGATTGTATGGTATACCAGAGACTTGGAGCGGACTATCATAAAGGCTCACACGTATCACACATTACGACAAGTGAAAGAGGTGATAAGACAGTTGAAGAGAAGCCCAAAAACATCCCCATGGAAATTGAGCCGACTCTAGAGTGCAAAGAGCCGATGATATTTGATTGTCATGATAGATATTGAGAATGAGATGCTGGAGAACCATCTATCATTATCCAATTTGGTAGTATTCCACCTATTATGGCCAATCATTATCTGCTACGAGAGAAGTTTGAACGGAAAAAGGGTGAAGTCCAAAATATGGAAGAAGATGTCTACAATACCGAAGAACCAGAAGCAACAACCTTTACCACAGAAGAAATAAAGGAGCACCAAAAGGATAACATGACTGAAATCGAAGAGGAGATCGATTTGTACACAGAAATACGTATGAGAATGATAACTTAGAATCGACTCATGAAAGAGCTTTATGAGGGAGGAATCAAGTAGTGGGCACCCTACGAGAATACATAGAATGATTTCAATATTATGTATCATATAGTAAGCCCAAACTAAGGTGGAGAATGTCGCGGGCCACGCCAGCCAGAAGTTTTGATTGTGGGGCTTCGTCCAGCGGCACACCACCCATACTGCATTCGAGTTGGGATTTATAAACACCCAAGGAATGAGTGGAAGAAATTTTCACTATCCAGGCCGAAAGTCAACAAGATATGGATAATGACAAGAATAAGCAAAAAAATATATAGAGAGCCGACCAAAATGGTGATATTCCAAAGACCCACGCATCAGTTTACAAAATATCTCAGGCCGTTATACGTAAAGGAAACCATAAACAGTGTGCTTGTTGCCAATTTATTAATCGATAATGGAGTAGCCATCAATGCCATCCCAGTAAGAATGCTGAAGAAGTTCGCAAAATCAGAAGTAGATCTCATCCCACCAGAAGTTGTTTTGACAAGCTTCATTTGGGAAGCCACAATGGTAAATGTGTTATTCCGCTGGACAGATTGGAAGCACAACTAGAACAACCATGTTCTTTTTCAATAATGGACCTACAAGTTACAACGTACTCCTATGAAAAGACTCGACTCATGGGAGCTGATGCATTTCTTCCTCCTTCCATTGTTGCTTAGTTTTTTGGAACCAGAAGGAGGAAGCTGAAATTGTACACGTAGATAACATACCGTTAACAGAAAAAATATATTTTGCATAATACTATATGTACGAAGGAAACTATGGACTAGTCTGAATGGTAAATGAAGGGGAAGAAGCCACTATTGTTGCACAAAATAACGAGCTGTGTTCGGCTATGTTCCTAACAGACCTATTCACACGAATGAGGCCAAATATTATGGCCTTCGAAGATGATGGTGGCAAACATTATGGCCTGTAATTGGCCAGAAGTCCAATAAAACAAATGATGGTATAAAAGAAACCTGAGGGATACGCCACATTAGTGGTAAGCCGAGCCAAAATCATGGCTCATTATCGGGAAAATAAATCAAAATTTTATAAGCAGACCAACGATTTAGCCTTAAGAGATAATTTGGCAGTGCAACATATCGAGTACCAGATAAAAGTAGAGGCATTTAAGATTGATTATCTCGAATAATGAAGTTCCAGAGGAAATATCGAAGGCTTCAGAGGTAAGCTGGACGGGCATCTGAAAATGGGTTTTGCAAAAGCACAAAACCCATTAGAATAAGTCAACTTGGGAGATGAGTGAAAAAATCCCCTACCTACAGCAGTCATATGCTAAGTGAAAAGGTACTTAATAAGCTCATCTATATTTTAAAAGATTACAAAGATTGTTTTGCATAGGAATATAAAGAAATATTCGGTCTAGATAAAAACTTATTAGAATACAGATTACCTATTAAGCTAAATTATAAACCACATAAGCAACCACCTAGAAGGTTCGCTCCTAATATCTTGCCTGAAATCAAAAAGGAAATTGAACGATTATTAAAGGTAAAATTCATTAGAATGATCAGATATGTAGAATGGTTGTCTAACACCGTCCTAGTTATTGAAAAAATGGCAAATTGAGAATATGCAATAACTTTAGGAATTTAAATTTAGCTACACCCAAGGACGAATACCTTGTGCCTATTGTAGATTCTTTAGTAGATTCAACTGCTGGATATAAGATATCTCTTTTATGGATGGATACTCAAGATATAATCAAGTTTATATTTCTGAGGATCATATCCATAAAATTGCCTTAAGATGTCCATGAGCTTTAAGATGTTTTGAGTGGGTAGTCAGGTCATTCGGCCTAAAAATACATGAACAACGTACCAAATGGATATAAATTTAATTTTCCATAACATGATCACCAATTTTATAGAGGTGTACGTGGACGATATAATGGTCAAATCAATGAAAATAGAGGAATACTTCGACCAGTTGAAACGATCATTTGAACGAATTAGGAAGGTCAAGCTTAAGATGAATCCTCTAAACTATGCTTTTACGGTAAGTACATGTAATTTCTTAGGCTTCCTGATACATTGGAGATGAATTGAGATAGAAAAAAAAACAAAGTTATATCCATTTTAAAGGCCAAATCCCCAAACAATAAAAAGGAAGTATATGGATTCTTAGGGTAAGTTAACTTTCTAAGAAGGTTTATCTCTAACTATGCAGGAAGAACTAAAGTCTTCTCATCACTATTAAGGCTTAAAGATCCGGACAACGTATTCTGGACCTTTGTCAAGGGTGTTTGAAAACTAAAGAGGCAGGGCTTACTGGCACCCCTAGAACATAAACCATTACCAAATCCTATTCCTCGCCACATCAACCTTGACCAATATTGTCAATTCCATCAACAGAAATGGCATAACATCGAAAATTAGGTATGCCTCCGACATAAAGTTTGAAACCTTATAGACAGCCGTAAAATTCTCGACCCATAAAAGAACCAACCTAATTCCACCAGAAACCATCTACCAAACAGGTAATGTCGTGGCCACTTTTGAAAGTTCAACCATTTACAAGGTTTCAAGTAGCCACTGTCATTGAGGAGTGGGTAGACCCCAAGGTAGCAAAAAGTATGAAGAAAATAAAATATGGGCCTAATGATGGACTCCCAAGGTAGAAAAAAGTATGAAGAAAAATAAAGTATGGGCCTAATGATGGACTAGGGGAGTAAGGCCAATGGGTGAGTACATTTCCAGATTTCAAATATTAGACTACCAAGAAGGGGCTTGGGTATCATTCCGATGATGAAGAGAAGCTGAGGGCCAAGAAGAAATGAACGCGGTTGTATGACTACTTTGTGAAGCCAAATATCAATAAGCTAAAGAACCTTGCGAAGTCAATGGTGTCACTGTGCCAGGCTTCGAGATCTTTGCTGATGTGGTAGATTAAAACGAAAGTCTGATGATCGAAGAAGAAAGGGAAAAAAGGGCACAAATCCAGGACCATAAAATAAGCCAGAAACAGAATGGGAAGAAAAGCTTCTCATGCTGTAAGAGCTGTGTTGCGATATTTTCTATCGTACTGCAAGTGCACGGTGTCAAGTTTTAGTATATGATAAGTATGAGTGTTGAACCCACATGGATTTGAATTTAATTTGCACTAAGTACTACAATTTCTAACCCTAACTTTATCTAAAAAAACAATCTAAATTTAAAGTAGATGAAAACTTAAAAACAAAAACAATTAAGAAACTAAACGATTTTTATTGCAAGATCAGTTGTGAGATGGATTTTAGAGTCTGATTTCACCTAACTATCCACTATACATTTGTGTTGCCAAATTAACTACTACTGAATTTCTAAGTTTATAAACCAAGAATCCTTGAGTATTCCACTCCCTCTCCCGAGCAATAGTGAAAAGATTACTAACTATCGACTTCGATATCCCTATAGAAATCCAATATTTAATAATTTATTATGTCTTATGATTCTTTATTAACGGCTTTCAAGGAATTATAGATTCTCCCAAACTCTATAAACTTCCAAGATTATGTTTTCTGGTTCCTATTCAAATCCCCTCTCCCGAGTGATAGATTTCAATACACAATCATCTAATTTGTGGCCAGCAAATAATAAGCATTAAGCATAAGAAAACATAAATAAACTGAATGGAAACTTCATAAAACTTATTTGGCAATCAATACATAGTTTCAAGCATTAGGCTACATCATACTCTAGAACAATAGGATTAGTTCATGGCTAATTTAAAGAACAACAACATTCGAATCAATAATAATTAATGATCATTAAAAGAGTTTTGAAGAGGAAAAATAAATAGTAAAACCCGAATCAAATTTCTTTGGGTTCCGGACTTCACCACCTTTGTCTCATTCCCTTGTTCTTCAATCTCTTCCGTATGATCTCTCAATATTTGTGCTTTGAACTCTTTTGTTGTGTCTAATGATCCTCCTTAGGGTTTTGGACATGCTATTATATTTATAGGAAACCCTGGATTCCTGTTACGCATGTGCTGCTGTTGATTTTGGAGCTTTTTAAATTCACCGCAGCATCGTGACGCCAGAAGTTGGCATCGCAAAGCCAAACCCTCGGGATATTTGTGTGATGCATGTTGGGCGTCGCGGCGCCATTCCTTTTCCTAGGATTTGTTTATTCAGCTTGCGGCCACTTTTCCTGCGTGTTTATGAATCATCCATAATCTCCCAAAATCTGTACAATTATTCCAAATCCATGCTCTAATGTTGTCTAATAATAAAAACACTAAACAACTCAAAAATATATTAGATAACATGGTGCAGGCACTGCATTTTTGCATGTAAGTCCCTGTGATGAGTCTCATTTGGAGACACTACCTTTTAAGTCACGGAAGTCGCGGGAAACGGACGTCGGAAGGGGAAATTCAGAATAAGCATGTCATCAGATTCATTTCACAAGTTCACTGTTTTCATTCGTGCTGCATTCGTGACCACGTTCGAACGTCAAGTAGATTGCGGGCGTTCGTGTAGCATTCGAATAGGCGTTCGAACGGTGTCGGTATTTCTGGTTTTGCTGCTAGCCTCACACCCAAGCCCAATTAACCCACCAAAGCCCATAAAACACATCCAAATTAATAAAACACATATTTAACACATGGTGAAATTAAAACAAATCTAAAAAATCATATACCAAATTAAAATAAACCAAACAAAGTATAAAATATATCCCTACCTAAATAAAACAAATCATGTCTCCCAATCAAATATTAGACTTTCCTTGTTAAACACTAATTGATTTATTCCTTTTTGAAGAAGATTTAACCCTAGCCTTTGCCTATAAAAAAAAGCCTCCACCACACTTCCAAGAGGCTGGCACATTGATACAAACCACAAAAATTCTGCAAGGCATTGACACCCTAGCTCATTCACACAAGAAATCCCCCTAAACACCATCCACTCACGCCTACTGCACCCCCATACAAAACCTCTTGAACACGCAAATACAGCCCCCGAAATAGCCCACACATCACCGAAAATAACCCCTATACAACAGCCCCTAAATCACCTAAAACAGTAAACAAAAAAACTGCACTTAAAACCTTCAAAAACACCAAAAATAGTAGCCTAAATTACCAAACACAGTGACCGTAAATCAGCAGTAAAAGAGCAGCGAAATACAATAAAAACAACAACAAAATAGGGAGAACGATGACTCAAAACAGTGAGACAACGAACGAGAGCAGTGAACCGGAGGAGTTGCGGAGCATCCACCCTTCCGACGACCGTGTACGGTACTTCCGAGAGTCGACATAAAAGGATAGACCTGATGGCACTTTTCGTATTTATTTTTATTCATCTTTTAATCATTTTAGTTATTTATTTCGTATGAGAGTCGTTCATGGATGCATGTTGTGGCTTTGAATGAAAGGGAAAATGTGACGCCTCTTGTGGTATATAGGATGGAAACCCGGGCATAAATTTCATAACCGATTCCGAATGGATGGTAGTGTGATATGTACTCGGGATACAACTCCACGTACCACTTGAGTATACGGCACATATTTATTTCATGTTATTTTGATTTGTTTATTATCATTATTTAAATTCTGCATGTTATTTGTTTGTGTAATGATGAGATAAAGCGTATGGGCTTAGTAAGTTGGATTAAAGGACCTCTGTTTTGAGGGGTTAAAATCATTTACCACGATGTTTTGCCGCGTCGGATGACGTATATTCGGTTGAATGTAAGATGTGTTCAATCGGGTATACAAAGTCCGATATCGTTGTCTTTACTTTCTATGCATTGTTATGTAACGCGCATGGGCTAACTAGGGTGGATTAAAGGTCCTCTATTCGAGGGAAAATGCCTGAAGGCTACCTTACCACGATGTTTTGCCGCGCTTTTTGTTATGTCATTGACTTTATACATATTATTGTTCTATTTATGCATGTATTACGTTCTAATGCG
This sequence comes from Zanthoxylum bungeanum, assembly GCA_019454045.1. NCBI lineage: Eukaryota > Viridiplantae > Streptophyta > Magnoliopsida > Sapindales > Rutaceae > Zanthoxylum > Zanthoxylum bungeanum. The sequence continues at coordinate 26,890 of SKCR01046461.1, forward strand.
CATGGGCTAACTAGGGTGGATGAAAGGTCCTCTATTCGAGGGAAAATGCCTGAAGGCTACCTTACCACGATGTTTTGCCGCGCTTTTTGTTATGTCATTGACTTTATACATATCATTTTTCTATTTATACATGTATTACATTCTAATGCGCATGGGCTAACTAGGGTGGATTAAATGTCCTCTATTCGAGGGAAAATGCCTGAAGGCTACCTTACCACGATGTTTTGTCGCGCGCCAGACAAGGTACACCTGATTGAATGTGAACGAGTTCAATCGGGCACATGGGGTCCTACATTGTGGATTTGCTTATTTATGTATGTGTTGCGTCGTCTCTTATGCATCAGGTCTGGTCCCGTTCGAATACGTTATCAAACGATATACAAATGCGAACCTTCTGTTTACCGTTCGAACATGTTTACGAACGCTACTCGAACGCGAATGCGTATTGTTTCATCAGGTCTGGTCCCGTTCGAACGCGTTCTCAAACGCTATACGAACGCAAACCTTTTGTTTACATTCGAACGTGTTTACTAACGCTACGCGAACGCGCACATATTTCCTTTGTTTTATCATGCATCAGGTATGGTCCCGTTCGAACGCGTTCTCAAACGGTATACGAACGCTACTCGAACGCGAATGTGTTTTACTGAGTCCATTTCATCACATGCCATGCATAATTGTTTCTTAGGTGATTTCTCTTGTTTCATGTAATCAATCATACTATTTGTATCCCTGCATTTATCTATTTGATGTGTTCATGAGATGGTATTCAAGCATGATTAGGCCGTTCTTAAGCATGATTTAGCTTATTTAGTTGTTCATTTTCAAGCATGATTAGTCGTTTATTTTGCGTTTGGAATTGCATTATGTTTAGGTTGTTCTTTGTTTTCTGCATTATATGATTGAAGTATGTTTATGAGATTGTCGGGTGCTATTGCATGTTCGCCATTATGATGATTACTTTCATGCATGTGAACTTAAAAGTAGAATGCCTTTAGGAATGTATGTTGCTAGGCTCGATTAAATTATTGCATAAATCATTTATTACAAGTGGCATAAGTAAGGGACCATTCCAAACCCAATAGGTTTGAGGTCTTCCCTTGCGAGGGGTGAGTGCGGCCTTAAATCTCATTTTCCCGATTCACACCGGGTGGCGACTCCATCATTCTCCGGTTTAGCCCTCTCGGGCTACTCCGTACTCCCAACCGGGCCGCGAGCCCGGAACAGCATGCGTCGCCCAACATCTGTGTCCCACAGTCTGGCGACTCCACTGGGGATAGAGAATCGGCCCCGAAATAATGTTCTATAATATTATGATTTGTGCTTTAATTAACCGTGTCTACTGTGGGTTAAAATGGGTTTAATCAAAGGCACTTTTAAGGCTAGGTAATGGTTTGGTGTCTTCCTTCACTCACTACCTTTCTAGAAGGAAAAGCTGTGAAGGCACCTAGATAATCATTTACCTGTATCCTATTGTGATGGACTAATTTGGAGGACTCGTTGTTTATTCCTGTCACCAAGCGATAAGAGCCTAAGAGGCTAGGGTACTTAAGTGAGCCTCGCTCCACCCTCCCTCTGGGGAATCTACAACAGAAAATCTATTTGACAGTCAGTCACACAACATAGCTCGTTGGCACGTACCTTAATGTATAAAAAAGGTGCGCTCACTTGGTCACTCGAACCCTTGAGTGGGGAGACCCAGTTGTGGGCAATCCTTCTCCAGCGAGAGTCTTTATCTACACTCCCGCAAACCCACACGTAGACCGGGGTTGTATGGACTATAGTAACTATTTCCTTATGCTTGTGGACCATCCTCATTTGGATGCAGTTGGACTTCTTGTTAGAAATGCGAACTTGTTGGGCCATTTAAACTGGGACGAGTTCGTATCCTATGATAATTGGGCCAAAAGCTTCTGAAATGTTGATGGGCCACTCTGTAGAAATTATTTTTGTATGCTTGTGTTTGGGAACATTGTCGTTTGGATCCATTCGGACCTTTTGTCATGAGGTATGGGCTTGTTGGGCCATTTAAACTGGGACAAGAACGTATCTTATGATGATTGGGCCAAAAGCTTCTAAAACGCCAATGGGCCATTATATGTTTGTGTTTAGGAACATTATCATTTGGATACGGTTGGACTTTTGGCCATGAGATGTGAACTTGTTGGGCCATTTAAACTGGGACGAGTTCACTCATATGACAGTTAGCCCAAAAACTTCTATAATAATGATGGGCCGATTTGTGTGAAAATTTTAATGAGTTGATATATTACTTGTATCGCATGCATCTCATTCATCTCATGCATACATATATCATGTTAACACCCTCTATGTATATAAAAGATATCATAGAGTCCCGTTGGGTTAGGGAAGATGGAAGACTCACTAAAATACCGGTAAATGATATGAGTACATCCGATAACGAGGTATCCTAGATAATCAGTTGGAAAATGGTTTCGTCAAGATTACCGAACAGTTGCAAGCCTTGACTACTGCCATGGAAAATATGATTGTGCCCCATGCTGGGGGAAACTCTGAGAATGTAAGGCGTGAGGAGCCTCCGAATGGGTTGGGGGATGACATCCCCGCTTTTGATGATGATATGGATGAATATAACGCTAGGAGATTAGTCGGGTCTCAAGCCGAGATATAGAAACTCCGTGACCAGGTAGAGTCCGTTACCCGTAAAATGAAGGGTAAGGACGAAGACTTACTAGACTATGAGGCGATGACCTTTGAGGAACAATTGCCTGCTCAGTTCAAGATGCCGGATATGGCTAAGTTCAATGGGAATGGGGATCCGAGGGTTCATCTCCGTCATTATGTTTCAGTTATGAGTTCAGTGGGCTTGTCACAGCGCCAAGTCCAAAAGATGTTTGGGATGTCACTCGAGGGGGCACATGTAGTATGGTATCACAGCCTTGAGAAAAAGGTTAAGGAAGATTGGAGGGAACTAGCTGATGCTTTTCTGAAGCAGTATGTTACAGACTTAGAGATCGACTTATCGCTCCGTGATTTGGAGAACACTAAGTAGAAGCCGGAAGAAAGCTTCAAGGAGTATGTAGACCGCTGGAGAAGCCAGCTTCTGAAAATGCAGACTCGGCCCTCTGAGAATGACCAGATTAAAATGATCATCAAGGGCACCGAGACCTCCATTTATGGCAAGTTGAGGAGAATGACCTCCATGATTGCAGATTTTCGACAGTTGAGGGAAATTGTCATGGATATAGAGGAAGAAGAGGCTGAGAATAGAAAGTTCTATGGCCAGAATAGAATGACTTTTGGGGGGCATTCTGAGACTAAGCCCACTGCTGCCGAGGTTGCTGCCATCAGGAACCGGCAATTCTCCAACCTTGATAGACCTTTGTCGAAGGTATTTGAAAAGTTACAGGGACAATGACTCTTGAAACCCTTAGAAGGCAAACCACTTCCACACCCCCCACCGCCACACATAAATGTGAACCTTTATTGTCACTTCCACCAACTACATGGCCATGACACCGAAAACTGCACCGGCCTCAGGCATGAAATTCAAGATCTCATAGATTCCCATAAAATACCCAACCCAGGAAAAGAACAGCCTAGCACACACACCAACCCTCTACCAAACTAGCACTCCGTTCCACCACCTACCTACATGATCAACTCTGGATTGCCCGAAACTTTTATCCTCCAAACCCTCAACCACCAAGCCTCTTACATGGATGACAGTGAAGAACCATAGGCCGAGGAAGAAGGCAGTGCTGCGGATGATGGAGTTGTTCCTCCTAGTCTATTTGATCCATCATTTTTTAAAGACATTGATTTTGTTTACTTGTTCGAACTTTTTTTCTCAACGATAATAAAGACATTCATTTCGTTTACTTGTCTAAGCCTCTTCCTCCAACATGAGTACATTTGACAAAAACATTAAACCTTGGTACTGTGATACTCAGTGATATCTAGAACAAGTGGAATCCTCGAAAGAAGCAAGCAGAAAAGATAAGATAGCCATTCAGAAAGTGGGAAATAGGGGCAGTGAGACTGTCAGATTTGGAAGGGAACGAGTTCACCAAGCCGATCAATATGGATAGATTGAATAGTATTTCGCCTAAGGAAGAAAAGGTTGAGCGATCACCAGGAGGACTGGCAGAAGACCTAACCCAACGGAATAGAAAATTCATTCATGCATGCATGCATACACGTAACATATTTGCATCTTTTTTGTGTTTGTTCTGTTTTGTAATAACAGGTTTTAAAGGAGAAAAATAGAAAGCGTCAAATGCAAGCCAAAAGCAGCAACAATACAATGTCAGCAGTTTTTAGGAATGAATCACAGGGGCAAAGCCCGTATCAGTATCAGTCTGGGGGGCGAGGCCTATATCAGCAGTATCAGCCTGGGGGCGAGGCCCATAACAGCAGCATCAGTCTGGGGGCGAGGCCCACATCAGCATCAATCTGGGGGCGAGGCCCATATTAGCATCAGTATCAATCTTGCCGGGTATGGCACTCTGGGGGCGAGGCCCACATCATTATCAGTATCAGTCTTGCCGGGAAGGGCACTCCGAGAATGGAACATAGTTTGAGAATGAACAAGCCAAGAATGGCACTCCGAGAATGTAGCACAGTTCGAGAATGAAGAAGCCGAGAATGGCAATCCAAGAATGGAGCAGAGTTCGAGAATGAACAAGCCGAGAATGGAAATCTAAGAATGGAGCAAGGTTCGAGAATGAACAAGCCAAGAATGGAAATCCAAGAATGGAGCAAAGTTTGAGAATGAACAAGCCGAGAATGGTAATCCGAGAATGGAGCACAGTTCGAGAATGAACAAGCCGAGAATGGTAATCCGAGAATGGAGCAAGGTTCGAGAATGAACAAGCTGAGAATGGCAATCCAAGAATGGAGCAAAGTTTGAGAATGAACAAGCCGAGAATGGCAATCCGAGAATGGAGCAGAGTTCGAGAATGAACAAGCCGAGAATGGCACTCCAGGAATGGAAACACAGTTCGAGAATGAACAAACCGGGAATGGCACTCCAAGAATGGAAACACAGTTCCGAAACGAACAAGCCAGGAATGGCACTCTGAGAATAGAGCACGATTTGGGAATGGACCACCTCATAGTAACGGTTTTGGAATGGACACCTCACAGTAACGGTTCGGGAATGGACCACTTTACAGTAACAGTTCTGGAATGGACCACATCACAGTAACGGTTCAGGAATGGACCACTTTACAGTAATGGTTCTGGAATGGACCACTTCACAGTAATGGTTCGGGAATGGACCACCTCACAGTAACGGTTCGGGAATGGACCACATCACAGTAACGGTTCGGGAATATACCACCACACAGTAACGGTTCGGGAATGGACACCTCACGGTAACGGTTCGGGAATGGACAACATCACAAAAACAGTTCGGGAATGAACCAGGGTCGCAGCACCTCACCACCAAATCAACTAAACTCAACGCATGGCAAGTCAAGTGGCAGCTGGCGAGCCAGGTAAGTGAAAATGCATTGCATAACTTTGATAGGATTTTCAGTGTTACACATTACACAAGTCCCATCAAAGTGGGGGCGACTGTAGGCACTGCATTTTTGCTTATAAGTCCCTGTGATGAGTCTCATTTGGAGACACTAACTTTTAAGTCACGGAAGTCGCGGGAAACGGACGTCGGAATGGGAAATTCAGAATAAGCTTGTCATCAGATTCATTTCATAAGTTCACTGTTTTCATTCGTGATGCGTTCGTGACCATGTTCGAACGTCAAGCAGATTGCGGGCGTTCGTGTAGCGTTCGAATAGGCGTTCGAACGGTGTCGGTATTTCTGGTTTTTGCTGCTAGCCACACACCCAAGCCCAATTAACCCACCAAAGCCCATAAAACACATCCAAATTAATAAAAACACATATTTAACACATGGTGAAATTAAAACAAATCTAAAAAATCATAAACCAAATTAAAATAAACCAAACAAAGTATAAAATATATCTCTACCTAAATAAAACAAATCATGTCCCCCAATCAAATATTAGACTATCCTTGTTAAACACTAATTGATTTATTCTTTTTGAACAAGATTTGACCCTAGCCTTTGCCTATAAAAAAAAAGCCTCCACCACACTTCCAAGAGGCTGGCACATTGATACAAACCACAAAATATCTGCAAGACATTGACACCCTAGCTCATTCACACAAGAAATCCCCCTAAACACCATCCACTCACGCCCACTGCACCCCCATACAACACCCATTGAACACGCAAATAGAGCCCCCGAAATAGCCCACACATCACCGAAAATAACCCCTATACAACAGCCCCTAAATCACCTAAAACAGTAACAAAAAAAAACTGCACTTAAAACCTTCAAAAAAACACCAAAACAGTAGCCTAAATTACCAAACACAGTGACCAAAAATCAGCAGTAAAAGAGCAGCGAAATACAATAAAAACAGCAACAAAATAGGGAGAACGACGATTCAAAACAGTGAGACAATGAACGAGAGCAGTGAACCAGTGAACCAGAGGAGTTGCGGAGTGTCCACCCTTCAAACACCGTATACGGTACTTCCGAGAGTCGACATAAAAGGTTTGACCTGAGGGCACTTTTCGTATTTATTTTTATTCATCTTTTAATCGTTTTAGTTATTTATTTCGTATGAGAGTCGTTCATGGATGTATGTTGTGGCTTTGAATGAAAGGGAAAATGTGTCGCCTCTTGTGGTTTATAGGATGGAAACCCGGACATAAATTTCATAGCCGATTCCGAATGGACAGTAGTATGATCTGTACTCGGGATACAACTCCACGTACCACTTGAGTATACGACACATATTTTATTTCATGTTATCTTGATTTGTTTATTATCATTATTTAATTCTGCAAGTTATTTGTTGTGTAATGATGAGATAAAGCGTATGGGCTTAGTACGTTGGATTAAAGGTCCTCCGTTTCAAGGGGTTAAAATCCTTTACCACGATGTTTTTCTGCGCCGGATGACGTATATTCGGTTGAATGTAAGATGTGTTCAATCGGGTATACAAAGTCTGATATCGTTGTCTTTACTTTCTATGCATTGTGATGTAACGCGCATGGGCTAACTATGGTGGATTAAAGGTCTTCTATTCGAGGGAAAATGCTTGAAGGCTACCTTACCATGATGTTTTGCCGCGCCGGACAAGGTACACCCGATTGAATATGAACGAGTTCAATCGGGCACACATGGTCCTACATTGTGGATTTGCTTATTTATGTATGTGTTGCGTCGTCTCTCATGCATCTAGTCTGGTCCCGTTCGAACGCGTTATCAAACGCTATACGAACGCGAACCTTCTATTTACCATTCGAACGCGTTTACGAACGCTACTCGAACGTGAATGCGTATTGTTTCATCAGGTCTGGTCCCGTTCGAACGCGTTCTCAAAAGCTATATGAACTCGAACCTTCTGTTTACCATTCGAACTCGTTTACTAACGCTACGCGAACGCGCACATATTTCCTTTGTTTTATCATGCATCAGGTCTGGTCCCGTTCGAACGCGTTCTCAAACGATATACGAACGCTACTCGAACGCGAATGTGTTTTACTGAGTCCATTTCATCATATGCCATGCATAATTATTTCTTAGATGATTTCTCTTGTATCATGTAATCAATCATACTATTTGTATCCCTGCATTTATCTATTTGATGTGTTCATGAGATGGTATTCAAGCATGATTAGGTCGTTCTTAAGCATGATTTAGCTTATTTAGTTGTTCATTTTCAAGCATGATTAGTCGTTTATTTTGCGTTTGGAATTTGCATTATGTTTAGGTTGTTCTTTCTTTTCCGCATTATATGATTGAATTATGTTTATGAGATTGTCGTGTGCTATTGCATGTTCGCTGTTATGATGATTACTTTCATGCTTGTGAACTTAAAAGTAGAATGCCCTTAGGAATGTATGTTGTTAGGCTCGATTAAATTACTGCATAAATCATTTTATTACAAGTGGCATAAGTAAGGGACCATTCCGAACCCAACATGTTTGAGGTCTTCCCTTGCGAGGGGTGAGTGCGGCCTTAAATCTCATTTTCCCGGTTCACACCGGGTGGCGACTACATCATTCTCCGGTTTAGTCCCCCGCGGGCTACTTCGTACTCCCAACCGGGCCGCGAACCCGGAACAGCATGCGTCACCCAACATCTGTGTCCCACACATGGAATCTAACAAAATAATAAGCTGATGATGCATGAATAAGTGCGTATAAATCACACTTATCAAACACTCTCAAACATAAGATTTTGCTAGTCCCGAACAAAAGACTAAATAAAAACAAAGTAAAGAAATAAACAAACTAAGACAATAAAGTTAACTAAGCCACTTTCGTAGGTATCACGATTGCATTTAGCGTATGCAACAAGCCTTTAAACCCCTAGGCGACCCTAGTGGATGAGTTATAGTCTCGTGAGGGCTTACAGAGACGAGACCCACAAACGTCATATAACCATGCAAATGCACTCATGCAAAAGTATAAAAACGATGATAATAATAATAATAATAATAAGACAAGAATCCTGGAAAGTCTGGTGCAAGGAGTGTCCTCAGAGAATGCCTAATACTGAAAGCACAGAAACCTTCAAAGTGTATGATTCAACTTAAATCCAAAGTCTTGAATAGATTATCTAAGTTAGACTCACAATGTGTGTGTGTGTTAAGGTTTTGTCACAGCTTGAACCCTAAGGGAGCTAATTTGGTGATTTCGTCTCAAAAATATGCATCTGATGGGTCAAATCAATCTAGATATCTCAAAATTTCTCTCAATTTGCCTATTGTGCTCGATATGATATGGCTTTTGATTTTTTTTAAAAAAACTGAACTTCTTCACTCACCTACCATATAAGGTAGCATTTCTCCTCATAGTGGTCCTAATACTCGCCCATGGGTAGCTTCACGCTTATCGGTTATAGGTGGTGATTTTTATTTTATTTTAGTCATATCATATAACATGAATACTTACAAACGGAGATAGATGTCTAAGCAAACTGTCATTCATCTTTCAGTTAATTTCCTCAATTAATCACCTTGTTATCTTCCTAGGTTCTTACTGCTAGAAACCTATATTTCAAGAGCTTTAAGAGTCTAACCTAGATTTCCTACTCAAGGCATCAGATGAAAGACGTTCAAACACTTATCGTTTTCTAATATTTCATACTAAGCACACAACCTCATCATTAAGACATTATCCATCATTCCCATAATCTTTTTTTTAGCTCACACAATTACATACCAGAAATAAAGGAAACGAAATTAGAAAAACAACATGAATATGCACACAATATACGCAAACACCACACAACAAACACCACATGACACCCCCAAACTTAAACCAAGCAGTGCCCCCAATGCTCAAAATAAAGAAAATCTAGGTGGAGGGCACTTACCTAAGATGTCTGTCATCAATCATCATCCTCATCAGACGCAGCAACTGGATATGGTGGAAAGATGGGCGGTGAGGGAAATCGCACTGCATTTGGTCTTTAGTTAAGTCAGTTGTTATCAAACATTCCCACCAATGCAGAATTAAAGTCCACAGAATAAGCCATGTAGTTGTCAACCCACTCTTGGAAAATACGCTCCACTTTTCTGTGACGTCGTGTCTCTTTCTCAAATAAGGATAGTCGTTCGCCCAAATTGAGACAAGATGTAGGAGTCAGCAATGGACGAGGACGGGCTGAACTCGCACCTCGGGAAGAACTAGCCACTCTAAAAGGATCAGAATCTTGTTCTTGTTCATCATCGTCCTTGTTCTTATAACGGGCAAGAATACCCGAGTCAATCGGAACCTGGGCAGTCACCATTTCTTCACTCTTGTCCCATGTAACCCCCGCATTGTCGCATAAATCAGTGATCAGAGACGGGTGAGGAAGGCCAAATGTAGTCGTACCCCTTACAGTATCAATGATTGAGTCTTGAATTATGCGCTCAATATTAATAGATTTTTCAGTGATAATCGCATAAGTGAGAGCGGTACGATCCTTAGTCACATGGGATGTGTGACTGGCTGGCATAAGTTTAGCGGAAATGAAGAAAAACCAAGCCCTACCATACTTCTCCAATGATATCTTGTTAAAGTGCACTGTCACTCCTTGATTTGTTTTCGAACTAGCACATTCTCCACATAAGGTAGTGATGATCTCCTCGAAATCAAGGTCATCTGCCAAATATGTCGTATACTCGTCTTCTTCAATGTCTAGCAACTGATAAAATATGTTTATTTTATTCATAATAAAATATTTATATAATTATTTACAGGGAAATACATAGGAAAATTGGCGCTCCGAGCACCAACCCCAACATGAAGAAGCCGTCATCGAAAATCTATCACATAGATAGTGAAAAACGGTTAACAGATAAACCAGTTTCATATAATATCAAAATCATTAAATAAATCATGGATTTTTAATCTAAAAATATCTCCCTCATTATTTCATGCAAAACTGTAAACCCTAAACATAATACATAACATGCAATAATCAAATTAAATACAATAGTGAAAAATGGACCCCATGAATACATTTCAGCTCACAGCTTTGGCACGTTCTCGCTTACGTATATTCATTAGGTAAACAACTCATTGTCAATCACTCACCAGTGACTCATGGGTTTCGGTCCTGATCGTTTCTCGTTGTGACAGCTTTGGCACGTTCACAAGGAGGTGCATCAAAGTTAAACTTGTCAATGATAAATTCAAGATACTCGCGTAACCCTGACAGCTTTGGCACGTTGAGGATTCCGCCTTCGCTTAAATTTACTAAATATCATATATTTATCCGGTAAAAATAAATTCCTACCGTCTATATCCTCACAGTTTTGGCAAGTTCTCGGATATAGTCGTAGAATATTTATCTATAAACCGTATTGATAAGACGGACCAAGAAACATGCATCAAATACATATTAATTATAAAACATTATTTTAAATAGGGATTTTCCGTAAAAGATGTTATTCACATTATTTAATCACATTGAATAAATACATGCATGCATAAAGTAAAGATTAGATTAAAAAATTAAATTTAAAGGCATAAGCATATCATGTGTTCAGAATCAGACTCGCTCTGATACCATTTTGTAAAGATTTTTAGGGGTGTATTATCGGGTAAAGCAGCGGAACGAGAAAAATCAATTTTTTTTCTATTTCAATAATTTTTCTTGGGCAATTAAAATAAACTAATTTATTCTAATTACTCAATACTTAAAACAAAATTTTTACCCAAAAATCAGATTTTTTTCCAAATTATCGTGAGCCCCCAAAGGTTTGCATTTTGATGATTTTTGTCCTAATTTGTCAAATATAAATTTAAGTAATTTTAAATCACTACCAAAAATGATTTATCCATATCATATACATCAAAATACAACTCACAACAAAAATCCCCAAAATCCACCAAATTGTCGTGAGTACCCAAGACTTTCAATTTTGTGTATTTTGGTCCAAATTTTTTTAAAACAAGTTTATATGATTTACAATCAACACCAAATGATTTGTACATATTATATACATAATTATACAATACACATATGAAAAGCCCCCATTTTGATTTAGGTTACGAACCCTAATTTCTCAAATTAATCAAATTAACAAAATTAACCAAAATTAACTAAATCCAACACTTTAATCTAATCTCTACAACACCAAACAAGTCTCACCACTTTGAAACAAACCAAGAATAATTCTACGTCATCAATGAGTGGCCTAACAACTCTAGAATGGTAACAAGATCATCAAATGATCAAAAGTGTGTTTATACACCATTTACAAGCATACTTAATTAACATACAAGCTTACATCTTTCATTCATGCTTCCAACCATCATAAAACAAACATAAGAGAGTAGAAAAACTTATGAACAACAGATGTTGTAGCCAAGAACAAAAGAAACAATTTTTCTTCTAATGGAAAGTTGGAAATACTTACTAATTTCCAAGTTTTCTTTACTTTCTTCTTGGTTTCTTCTCTTTTTCTCTCAAGTCTCTTTTGTTTATGTTTTTGGAGGCTTAACCAAGTGAAGCAAATGAAAAAAATAAAATCTTTAAATATGTCTAGGGTTTGGCCGAAAATGGCTAGTAAGGAAATTAGATATTTTACAATTTTAATCTTTATTAAACAAGTAAAATATAATTTGATAACATTTACCTTTAATGTAATAGTCAACATTTTACACTACTTAATCATTTCCTAACTTTATCATAATGGTAGAAATTTATATTTTAACTATTTAATAATTAAATAATTAATTAAATATAAATATCTAAATATATGTATTATATTTACTTTAAATAATCCAAATACATATATATCAATGATATATGTCAAATATCATAATTTGACAATTAATTAATGTGTATTTAATAAAATCATATATTAAATACAAATACACATTAATTAGGAAATGACCACAAGGTCCTTATACATGTATCTTTCGTTTAACCGTTAAACGATTTATAAATAATCAATATTATTCATAAAAGTTGCCCTAGTGCTCTATGAGTATATTTCATTACTGAGACTCTCTAGGTTCAGGTGTATCCGTCACGAAATCCAATTTCGTGTCCATAATATATCCAGCTGTAAATTATGATGAACACGGATAAGCTCACTGAACCATACAGGTCGAGGTCATTGTATACGTATAATCCATTTGTCATAGGTATCCAGATTATTCCAGAGATATATATATAAACGTCAAATCTCTATAGATATAATCACGTCGACGTTTCTATTAGCAATCTTTTAATAACACTTAGAACTCACTTCTACAGTGTACCACGGGCCCATGGATTTAATAGATTGCTAATTCCATATTGAATACCTATGTTCTATACACAGAGATGACGGATTCTATCTTGACACACACATGATATCCTGGGGATCAGTCCACACCCAACGGACAGGCGGAGGTCTGACCTTAATAGGTCGGTGACGTGACTATCATCAAAGTGTGGAGGATATCTCATTTATCCATAGTGGTATCTCAAGTCAAAGAATCATTATGCTACTCAACCCGAGAAGATTCTTATTGACGTTGGTGTAGCATCCATTAAGAATCTTTGGTGAGTCATTCAGTGTTTATCCGATATAAACACCTACATGTCTATATGAGTTTCCGAGACTCATGGTTCATTGAGAATCAACCATTGAAATCCAAGATTTCAATATACGACATGTATCGGTCTCAGCGGGTTTACTTACTAACCAAGTAATGTAAACCTTGACCAGAAACTGTTAAAAAAATGATACCGTTATGATACAACTCAATATCATTTGTGACATTTTTGTAATTGTATCATAACTAATCATTCTTAGGTCAATTACGTCTTTACCATATATAAAGAGATGTCATATAATACAAATTATTTATTTTATTCATAATAAAATGTTTACATAAGTATTTACTGGGAAATACATAAGAAATTTGATCTCCGTGCATCAATCATAACGGACTATTCTAAGGTCGATGTCTTTTTTAGCATATTTATATATCAATCTAATATTCATAATGGCAATATCATTAATAAGGTATGAAATGAAAATATAGCTATTTAATTAATAAATAATAAAATGTACAATACATTATTCGGATTGGCACTCCAAGCACCAACTCTAACATTATATTCTTGCTCAAGAAGGATAATTTTGGCTGGAATTCAGAGGCTCGACAGGCATTTGAAGATTTAAAGCGCGCCATGGTTTCCGTACCAGTATTGGCACAACCTGAATTTGATAAAGAGTTCATTGTTGAGACCGATGCTTCTGGGAAAGGCATATGGGCAATATTGATGCAGGATGGGAGACCAATAACTTTCTACAGCCAAGTTTTATTTACGCAGTCTCAATCCAAGTCCGTATATGAACAAGAATTAATGGTTGTCGTTCTTGCTATTCATAGTTGGAGGCATTACCTCTTGGGATTAAGGGTGGAAAAAAAGCCCGGGCCGGACCGGGCCCCAGGATAAGAAATCTCGGGCCGGGCCCGCGAAGTAGAGGCCAGGCTTGGGCTCGGGCCCGCGAAGTAGAGGCCCGACTCGGGCTCGTGCTTAGCACATTAAGCCTGGGCATTACCCGAGCTTAAAAAATATTATATATATAAATATTTATATAATAAATTAAAAATATACTTAAATTTTTTATTAATAAAAAATCGCCCTTACTTGGGATGCCATTTCATTATCCGAACGGATCAAGTCAGCCTCCGTTATTTGCTGGATCAACAAAGTCTGAATGAGGGACAGTTGAAATGAGTAGCTAAATTGACTGGTTATCACTTTACGATTCAGTATAAGTCGGGAAAAGAGAACCGAGTTGTTGATGCTCTTTCCAGGAGAGGAGAAGATAAGACACATAGTGGCATTGCACAACTAGCAGTCATTACAGTTGGACAATGCCATGATTTGAAGGGTATTGGAAGAGAGGTTCAGAGCGATCCACACTTGCGAGGCATTATCCAAGACATGTTAGTCAACCCTAGCAGCCATTCGGGAAATTCCTTGCGATGGTGGTATCTCTTCTAGCATGGGAGAGTAGTGATTCCAGAAAGATCTCC
>SKCR01046462.1:0-41231 GCA_019454045.1 Zanthoxylum bungeanum
GTGTTTTATTAATGAAATATTTCATTAACCCTAAAAAAAAAACCAGGATCCACTGTTATTTTCTTCATTTATTGCCTTTTTTTGAAAAGGTAGTTGATCCAAGTTTTTGTGGTGACAAGTTAAGAGCATTGTGTTTGATAACAGCTAACACGTTACCATAAAAATCATCACAACCAAAAACAAAAGACATAAGAACAAGACAAAAAGTACATCGCAAGCAATATTAAATATGGGAGGCCTTAGATTAGAGAAAATGAAAATGAAATTTTATACATGTGATGCCCCTTTAGGATACGTAAGAATTTTTTTTTTTTTTTTTTTGCAAATATTAAGAAGCACATTGATTCGGTCCCTTTTTAAAAGAAATTAAGATAAAAAAATTTCTAACTTTTTATGCAAGTGCCGGCCCACAAATACCTCTCATTTTCTTACAAACTCACATTGTTTTGTCTTTTACTTTAGTTCTCATAAGATAAATTCGACAAGGGGAAGAAAATCCTATCTTATATTATATACTCAATCTACTATTCAATTTTACCACTCATTTTCCCTGGAAAATACTTCCAAGCAATCTTGCCAACTTTAAAATTTTTTTTTTCTTTTTTTCAATGAAAACTTGTTTCTCACATTAAAAATATGTGTATTATAAAATTATGATATCCTTTTAATCTGTCTCAAGTACCAGCCATATATATGAATGAGTATAGTAACGTTCGCTCAATTCGAAAATTTATTAAAATATATTATATTAGTTAATGAAAAAATATAATCTATTAATGAGATAATTTTACTCGAGAATGTAACGGCAGTATCACGTCATTGCGATAATATAATATAATCTTAGAGAGAGAGAGGAGGGCTACCTGAACGATGCCGAGAAAAGAGCTAGACCAACCAAATTTAGCAGCAAGAGGAACAATAGTAACAGACATAACAACTCTATCAGCATTACACAAACACATGACACTTGCTAGCAAAGCCACCACTTTGTATCTCTCCGGCACCGATACTTCTGCTCCTCCTCCGATAAGAATCCCTCTCTCTATCCCTTCCGCCGTACACTTTATAACAGCGATTCCACTCTTCTGCTGCTGCCGCCGCCTCTTTACAAATCCTCCTTCTTTGTATGAAAATGATAAACTTTGTCCCCACCATTTGATGGGCTTTATGAGGTTTTTAGGCTTGATTCCCAAGTGGGTTCTTGTAATTAGATTGGGTAAATTTGATTGAGAGTTTAAGAAACGTGATGGGTTTGATGAAGAAGATGAATGTAGCAGAGTTTTAGCCGCCATGATACAAGAACTCTACAGAGAGACAGAGAGAGAGAGAGAGAGAGAGGTGAGAGTTGTTTCAGGTGGTTTCGTTTAAATAACCATACACCTCAAGGTTGAAAAATGTTAGCAGGAAAATATTTTTTATTATATTTTTCTAAAAAAATATTTTATATATATATATATATAATATAGTATAAAATTAAATAATAATAATATTTTTAATTATTAAAAATATTTTTTATTATATTTTTCTAATATATATATATATATATATATATAATATTTTTTACCAATAGTTAGAATAAAATTTGATTTCTGCAGATAAAATAAAATTATTTCCTTAATAATTTAAATATTTTATTAATTTATAAAAAATATTTTAAATTAAACAATAATTATTATCTAATTAACCTTTTAATGGCTCTGTCATTGGGCCGTGTGGCTAAAAACCAAATATTTCTTTGTAAATGAAGAAAATTGAGAACGTTTTTTTTGAAAGTCTTGAAAAGAAGCATTAAAATCAACGAAAAGATTAGGTGAAGTATGATTTGACCCTATAGCCCCCAGGATTGAAGAGTCAATTGGTTTGGTTGGTGAGCAGGAAGTCCTCCTTACAACAAGGGCAGTTTTGTCATTTCATTTATGACGTGGCAACGCGTGTTGCCCGCTACTTACTCACCTACCCCAAGTTCCCAACAACCACCGGGTTACGGGTATCCGAATTTTCACTTTCTCAAGTTTAAATAAAATCCAATTCATTATTCGGATTCGGATATGGATATGGATATAAGAGCACTCTCAAAGTGTTTTAGAGTAATGCTCTAATTTTCGATTAGTATTTGAAACGAGTAAATTTATCATGTTATAAATGAACGTTACATTTACTGTTTGGTTATTTTTTCCTCATCGGTTAGATAATTGTTGTTCGTATCTCTCAAAATATATATAGAGAGTGGAGATGACAAAAATCTCTGTGATAATGAGACTTTATGAGATTCTATTTATTAGAGGTGGATAAAGCAATCATTTTTTGTAACCGTTTGTTGTATAGGATAAGTATGAGTATTAACATCGCCGTTCAAAAAAAGTAAAAATTTTCTAGTGAATAAAGACTAACAGTAAAGCCCCGGGAGTTCGGTATATTAAGATCGAGTATGTACATATTAAGTGAAAAGACCGAATACAAATATTAATATTCTCGTATCATATCCGAACTATCATCATCTTTATATAGGATGTACATCTTTTATAGATAAAATACAATAAAAGGCAACATATCATAATTGTAGAAAACAAATTCATTGTTATTTGCGTATACGCATATTTCATAGGAAGCAATAACTTTTGTCTTCATCACTCCTTATCTTAATTCCATATGTAATATTATTGCAAATTTTGTTGTCTCTATTAAAATGTTGGTAAGGCTTAATTTTTTTATCATAGTAAGTTTATTCTTGTTATGGCATATTGTGGTTGTATTTATTTATTAGAATACATCACCAGTTGCCTCACTAGATTTGGATGACTTATAAGTCAAATTCAATTATTGTGATCTTAATAAAGTAGTTTCCATTAAAATGTTTCTGAAAATTTTAAATTTCTGGCATTTTTCTTATGTTCAATTGGTGACTTGTTGAATTTCCCCTAGTTTGTGCTAAATTTGACTGATTAAATTCAAGGGATATAATTTGATTTGAATATGGAGGTGATATCGTTATCTCAAGCAAAGGAAAATAAATAGCCTCGAGGGGCATGGCCATGAAATTTGCCAAGTTAAATATTATATTATATCATTACATACAAAACATTGTATGTAATGAAGAAATTATTCTCTTCTTTTAATACAGTGTTGAAATTTATGTTTCTTTTAAATTTTAATTTCGCCATTAACTTATTAAATTAAGATATTTTTCGTTAAAAAACTTATATACATATAAATTCTGCTATGCGGACGCTCGCACAAGTGATTGGCTGTTGTTGGAATCGCCAGTGACAAATGAAAATGAATTTATTTATTTTATTTTTCTGGTTTGTATATAGTTGACTGTGTATTGAATTTTGGTTAAAGTAAACTTGCAAAAATAAAAGAATCAGAAGTAATATATAAATTAACAGCAAACTATGGGAAAATTTACACTTTTTACTTGTTTCATTTGGCTAAATACAAAATTAACTTCAATCTAACAAAATATTTTTAACAACTAAAAATAATACAATTTGATCAAATTACTCTTAATTTAAAAACCCAACAAATTTAAAACTTAAATGGGCGCTTGTACGACGGCTATTTTCAGAGAAAATCTTCTATTCAACAGTGGTACCACGTCATCCATGCAACAAGCCAATCATCCACTGCCACGCGTGCTAAAAATTAAAAAACAACTAAAAAATAGGTGAAGAAACTTTACATGTCATTTTTTTAATTCGTTTGTGGTACCACGTCACCCATACCACTGTTACACCAAAGAATCTCTCGTATTTTCATGAGTGGGCAGTACTCCCGTACGATTTACAATGGACGCCCATACGAGTGTCTATTTTCATCAGCAGTTGTCTGTTTAGGCGTCCACTCAAAATAAATGAAAATTGAGTTATCACATCTAAGCCGTGTGTTGTGGAAAAATAAAAGACATTATATTTGATTAAAAGAATGTTTGGAAAAAATTATATTTTAAAAATATTTAATCATTTGGAGATTATGTGATGCGTGGTATAAATAATAAAACATTTAGGATGAATTTTTTATAAAATTATTAAGTGAAATTAAAATAATATGACACTAGATAAAAAAATTACATATAATAAAAAAATTGGCGCTCGGACGGGCGCCCATTTCTTTGAGCGTGCACTTAAATTGATTGTTTGCTTGTTTTCAGGGAGCGCCTGAATAGGTGCTCGCTTCCGGACACCTAATGAGTTTTGAGTGCAACCATGGTACTATTCAGTGTTTTAGAAATAGAATCGATAATTTAAAAGGTTCAATGAGTCACTGATTCGACCGCGTGAACCGTTCTGATTGAACCGGATGACTTCATAAATAATTTTAATTAATTAAAAATATTAAATTTTAATATTTGATTTTTTTAAAAAAAAATTAGGAACTAGCCGGTCTAATTCAAAGGTTTTATCAGTTTTGACTAGTTTTAGTATCTTGATTTTTAGGGTTCAATCGGATCGGACTCACGATCGGTTCCCGATTCGACTAGTTCAATCAACTGGTCTAGTCTGTTTTTTTTTTTTTTTTAAATTATGGTACTATCAAGCCAACTTAGATAGCAAAAGCATATTAATGGTACTCAGTATGCACTTGAATTACATATATTTATTTCAAAGACAAGTGTTCAAGTCATACCACCCATATTTTTTTTTTTTTTTGGAATCGTTGGAAACCCTACCATCAAATTATCCTTTTCGGGCTTAAGTGGAGAAGGTGAAACCCCCGACTAGCACAGATTCTTACAAGAATTGCACTATCTGGATTCGAACTCAAGACGTTAATATCAAATCCTAAACCTTCCATCACCAAACCGCGCTCTTTAAGGATCCACAAATATTATTTCTCTAAATAATAACATTTCATGTGGGTAGGTTCCTTGGGGGGAACAAATTTCCACACCCACCGAAAGATAATTAGAGAATGTAGGGATTTGAAACTCACGTTGTGAATAACACTGGGCTGCAGACCCAAATTACTAAATCATTATTTTCCTGAATCAGAATATATAACCATATATACATTTGCTTTGAATCCAACAAAAGCTGAGACTCAAACCTTCCTCTTTACGAGGAAGATGTTCTCATGTATGGGAGTTGATTCTTAAGTTGTGTCTTGGTTGATTTAGAATTTGTAAGTCCCGGGCTACGTCTCGATTGATTTCTGGGTAGTGCTATAATTATATGTATCTAGAATCCCAGTTGATATCATATTATAATATATGTAATTTGTAATAATTCAAAAAAAAAAAAAACAAACAAACAAAGAAAAGCACCCATTCCCGTTTAAGCATATATCATATATGGATGGTGAATAGTGTGAACTTTCAAGTCAAATTCAATCATTGTGATCTTAATAAATTAGTTTCCTTGAAAATCTGGACGCAATTTTTAAATTTATGGCATTTTTTTTTCTTCCAGTGTTTGATTGCTGGCCTGTTGAATTCCCATAGTTTGTGCTAAATTTGACTGATTAAATTAAAGGGATATCGGTTGATTTTAATGGAGGCGATTGTTAGGCAGCAAATTAATAACAAAAATGCTACACTTACATACAATTTTACTAACAAAAACTACACATCTCTCACTGTAGCTACAGTGATTACTGTAGCAATCACTGTAGCTACAGTGAGAGGGGTGCAGTTTTTGTTAGTAAGATTGTATGTATGTATATCATTGCTGAATTAATAAATAACAAACGTAAACTAAGGACTTAGAAAAACTGTAAAATTCTGTAAAATGTATAGATTACGGAAAGTCGAGTTTTACTCTGTCCTTAAGAACTTATTAGTCTCGTCTCGGTGCTCTTACGGATCTTTGGCTAATATTCATTCAGAATTCTTGATGACTTTTTGACTATGATACACTCTTTTTGATTAAGAATTTTGAATTAGGAACAATGATGAATACTCTCTTTAAATTCTAAAACTTAAGCTCTCTAAGTATGTCTAATTTTCAATGGAGTTTATTGAATGGATGAAAATGAACTCAATGAGATCTATTTATAAACATGAAGGGTTGCATTTGAAAGACACCTTATAGTTTAAAGATGTATTTAAAAAAAATGATATTAAGTTCTTAATGTTGGAAAAATAGCATGATAATATGCTATTTGGTATATAATTTTAAGTAGCCATATTTTGTGAAAGTTAGAGATCGCAAGTGATTCGAATTATCCTCATTGAGTCATTTGAAATCATATATTTATATTCTTAAAATGATGTTCGAGTGAATGAGAAATTATCTCTCAAAGTGCACCCATTGAGATAAAATCAATAAATAAATTAATTAAAGGGAAAGTTCATTATCCTACAAAGGAAATGAAACTAAGGTTAAAAGGTTTTATATATAATTACTCATTTATGATTGAATAACAATGTAAACATAGAGGTTCTCTCTATGCGCGCCCGCAAGGGAGGGGAGTGTGAATCCCAACTTACACGAATATGCACTTGCACGTCCTACTTACACGAATACCGACATTTGTCAAGTTAGATCCGGTATAACCACATTTTGCAACACTCTTGAAATTTTTTTGACTCTTCTACTGCTTGTTGAATTAATTGATAGAATTATTTAATGAATTAATTGTTAAAATTAATTAACAAATTGATTGCTAAAATTAATAAATGAATCGATTATTAAAATTATATATGACATTTACGAATTTGAATAGTTATCAAATTAGTTATTATAATTAAATTTGGTAGTTATAAATTTGAAAAGTTACAGATGATTAATTATCAAATTAATATGATAGTTATAACTTTTCGAGTTCCACATGAATGGTTATATATTGATTTATTCCTTAGAGTTCACAGAGAACACAAAACACACAGTAAATCACACACCTACTCCACCAATTCTTTTGTTTGTCGTTGTCACATTTTTCGATTTTTTTTTCCTTGAAAAAGTTCGGGCATATTAGAAGTTCGTTGGAAATAACTTGGTTGTGTGCCAAAGATATTTCGTTCTCATTATATCCTGGGAAATAAAAGCTGAAACAATCCTAAACACCAATGGTAGAAGGTGAATATGTTTTAAGGATACCATGTACTACAAAATTCTCAGGTGTTATATTTATATCTCAGTGTTATTCACAACTTTGGTTTTGTTTGTTTCGTAGTTGATCGATTCAATTTCAGAATTTTATATCCTACCAATGATATGTTTATTATTATATTACTATTGATTTATATTTTTTTTCAAACATTTTAAAGCCATATTGTTCTCTATTTTGAAATGGTTGGAGATTCAATGCAATCAAGGTTTTGTTTTATTGAGAGATAAAATAATTGGTTGGATGTAGAAGATGATAATATATCACATTATATGTGAGAATGTGTTACAAAGGATATTGGTGAAATGAAAACAATTGATTTTAATGGAGGCGATTGTTAGGCAGCAAATAAATAAATAACAAACATAAACTAAGGATTTAGAGAAACTGTGAAATTTTATAGAATGTATAGATTACAACAAATCGAATTTTACTCTATTATTAAGAACTTATTAGTCTCATCTTGGTGTTCTTACGGATCTTTGGTTAACGTTCTCCTACGATTCTTCGGGACTTTTTGACTAAGAGACAATTCTTTCGATCAAGAACTTTGAACTAGGAAAAATGATGAAAATTCTCTTCAAATTCTAGACTTAAACTATCTAAGTGTCTCTAACTTTCAATGAAATTTATTGAATGAATACAAATAAACCCAATGGAGTATATTTATAAACATGAAGTGTTGCCTTTGAAAGATACCTTATAATTTAATGATATAATCCTTTTAAAGGTTATAAACCTCCAATATACCCTTTGAACTTAAAGGTTATATTTTTTCACTCTAAGTGACATATCTCTCTAGTTCATGTCTTTCTCAAAAGACATATATTAAGAGACATGTCTTCTAATAAGACACTCTATAAATATACATATATTTAGAGAATTTTCTACAACAATATCATTGTCTGAATAAAGTGAAAATAAACAACCTCCAGGCCCATAGCAACGAAATTTGCCCCGAAAATTAGCTGAAAAGTAACAAACAATATAATTATAGGTAAATCTTTGATGAATTTAAAAAAAAAAAAAGACATTAAGTTCTTAATGTTGGAAAAATAGCATGATAAGATGCTATTTTGTGGTATAATTTTAAATAGGCCATACTTTGTAAAAGTTAGAGGTCGTAAGTGATTCGAATTATCCTCATTGAGTCATTTGAAATTATATATTTATATGTTTAAAATGATGTTCGGGTGAATGAGAAATTATCTCTCAAAGCGCACCCATTGAGATAAAAAAAAATTCAAGGGAAAGTTCATTGTCCTACATAGGAAATGAAACTAAGGCTAAAAGGTTTTATTTATAGTTACTCATTTATGAATGAATAACAATGTAAGCATAGAGGTTCTCTCTATGCACGCCCGCAAGGTTGGTGAGTGTGAATCCCAGCTTACACAAATATGCACTTGCACATCCTTCTTACACGAATACCGACATCTGTTTAGTTAGATCCGTTATAGCCACATTTTACAACTTCCTTGAAATTTTTTTGACTCTTCTACTGCTTATAACAGTTGAATTAATTAAAAGAATTAATTGTTAAAATTAATTAACAAATTGATTGCTAGAATTAATAAATAAAAACCAAAGTTGATTGATTGCTAGAATTAACAAATAAATTGCTAGAATTGAATCGATCAAATAATTTTATTTGATCGATTCAATTTCAAAATTTTATATCCTATCAATGATATGTTTATTATTATATTATTATCGATTTATAATTTTTTTTCAAACATTCTTAAACCAAATTGTTCTCTAGTCTGAAATGGTTGGAGATTCAATGCAATCAAGCTTTTGTTTTATTGAGAGACAAAATAATAGGTTGGATGTAGAATATGATAATATATCACATTGTTTGTGCTAATGTGTTACCTATAAAATTAGAGTTTAAAACTCTAAATAATTGCTTGAAGCTATGACTATCATTTTAGAATTACTTGACTACTTTTGAGTGACCTAAAATTATTCATGAGTCACTTCATTGTAAGATTCTATTTTGGTTTGTGTTGAGGTTGGTTTTGAAATTAAAATTATTTTGGGTGTTTAAGATTATTTATAAGAAATGAACACAGCACAATGGCTGCTAAAGAATATTGAAGATTTCTGAAAGTTGAAAATCTGCCTGAAAGCACTCGCCTAACATTCGAAAATATTCTTCAACCTTTGACAGTCTTCCACCTTGGCATTAGAGAACACTAGGCTATCATCTGCAAAGAGCAAGTGGGATGTTGATAAGTTTCTACTGAACCCTAGTCCATTGATCTGCTTCCCCCTCTCTGAAAGTTGCAGCAGACCTGAGAAGGCTTCTGCACAAATGATGAAGTGGTATGGGAGAGGAGACATCCTTGTCTCAAACCCCTTTGAGGAGAGATAATACCTCGAACATTTCCATTGATAATGATGGAGAAAGAAGTTGTGGATATGCAATTACGAACTAGTTTCCTCCAATAATCAGAGAAACCTAGCTTCTCCAACACCTTGTCTAAAAAACCCATCTATTATGTCATATACTTTGCTGATGTCCAATTTGAGAGCAGTCAAACCATGCTTCCATTATTTACTCTGTCTCACTTTATGAAGGCACTCATATCCAATAATATGTTGTTTGAGATTAGTCTATTCGGGATAAAATCGCTTTGATTTTGAGAGATGATTTCCCAAAGGACCCTTTTTAGTCTATTGGCCACAACTTAGCTATAATCCTATATGAAACATTACACAAACTTAGGGGTCTAAGTCAATAACATGTTTAGGGTGACTGACTTCAGAATCAATGCAAAAATGGTGTGGTTGATCTTAGAGACATCACTGAAGTTGTTTAGCACGTCTAGGCACATCATTGTTACTTGACCCCACATCTTCCGTATTCTGGTAAAAATACTAGAAGTCCATAGGTCCTGGTGATTTATAGGAAAAAGAGCCCATAATGTCTGCTTGTGTAAATGACCATCCAGAATAGTTTTCACTCTTCAGTTATTCTGCAAGTTGTCCCTTCAAATGACTGTTTGGATCTGCGTATTAGAGGGGTTTGAGGATGAGAAAAGCTGGGTTAAAATAATCACAAAATCTACTTCAAATTTTTCTTTCCATTCCAGCCATGTCCATGTTGGATAATGTTAATTGTTGTTAATTGGAAATTATTAAGCAAATTATTTGATGTTGTTAAATAACAACAATTAGTAATAATTTCATGTTGGAAATTATTAAGTTAATTATTTGGTGTTGTTGAATAACAACAATTAGTAATATCAAATAATAAGTAAACAACAAGAGTTGTTAATCAAATAATTAAGTAACAACAAGGGTTGTTAAGTAACAACAATTAGTGAAATGTTAAATGGGGAACATATGGTGCACCCATGATGTTAACATTTTTGTAAGGGTTAGAAAATGTCATTATGCATCCTAATAATTTGATTAATAGTAATCAATGCATAGTGACTTGATTCCCTCCTATAAATAAGACCATTTGCTTATTGAGTTAAGCAATCAATTAAGTTTGATTAAGAGGTCTCTACAAGTTTAAGGTATGCAATTGTGTGTTGTGATTAACTTAGATTTATTTCAATTAGCATGTAAATAAATCTAGGACTAGTAATACATGTATGGTTAGATCCTAAGAGGACAAACATGTAATTATATTAGGGATTATGTTTCCTAACATTGGTATCAGTAGCTTAAATGCATGTATTCTAGTTGGATTACACAAAAATTGCATGAACAAGCATGAAAAATGTTGAAAATGTTTTGGTTTTTGTTTTTTCAAAAATGATTTTCTTCCAACTTTGGGCCGTAATAACTCTCTGTAGAAAATTGATAATCGCATGTTCAAATATGTTTTGAAAACTAGGTCATGAGATCTTCAATTTGGTATATCATTTGCTTAATTTGGATTAAAATTGAGAAAGATATGGACCCTAGAAGTTGGCTAGATGAATCTGTTTTTACCCAGAAAAACACTCCCAGAATAGCCGTACTACATGTCATCCGGTATTTAGGAAATAGGACGACAAGTCGTCCGAATAAGCGTACGACAAGTCGTACGTGCATAATAAGATCAACCGACATGTCATCTGAATAGAAGATAGACGACAAGTCGTCTGCTTCTTTAACATAGAAACGACTTGTCATACGGCCACCGAACAAGCGGACGACATGTCGTCTGCGCGTGTGACTTGGCCGAGGCTGGCCGGCGCGTGAGGGCGCGTGAGGGCGAGTGGGAGCCCTTGGCCGGCGCGTGGAGGCGCGTGTGACACTCCTGTGGCGCGTGGATGGCGCGTGGACATCTGCGTTGGCCCGTGTTGGTCATGTATGTATCGGTTTGCTTTGGTAATTCCGATCTGTCATGATTAAATGTCTATTCCTTTTGCATATTGTACTAATCGGCCATGATAAATTTGTTTTATCATATAAACTTTGTGTTTATGTAAATGAATGTCTTTGTGATGTTTATTTTCGTTAATGTAACTTTGTGTTTCATTATATTGATTTTTCTTTGTATTTGTTGCAGAAAAATCATGCCGATCAGACAAAGAACTGCAAAAAGAGTTATGACACCCGCCCACAATGAAAGATGAAAGATGAAAGACATGTTGCTGGATTTGGATAAATATCGGATGAATGAAAGAAGATGATGATATGATCTCGCATATAATCACCTTCAATAACATGTTACAAGAATCTATATGGGAGGGTAATTGGATAGGACAACCAAACAGACTGAGATACCTACGAAATACTCTCCCGGAAAATGGCAAAAAAGGCTTACTGATATTTGGAAATTAGTAACTCATACAGAAGAACTACGTGTTCAATACAACATAGCCATTGAGAGGTTAGCGATTGAGTATCTTCAATCTAAGGCAAATAATACCATTTTTCCTTGATGTCTCGGAAACGTTGCAAGGATCCGAAATTTGCAATAGGTTTTCCATGGTTGTCCAAGATCAATTACCAGTTACCGAAAGAATTTGAGGATTCTTATCCAAAGACTTTTATTCGTTGGAACACTAGAACCGGAAAAGTTTTAAGTGTTAGATATTAGTTTTTCTATGATAAAACTATGTTAATATTTATGTGTGTAATTATCTGTTACTTCATGGCATGTAATTATTGTATTTATATGTATGAATGTTTCATGTTGATTTTGAATTTATGTAATTAAATCAATGATTGTCATGTACAATGGTCGCATGATTAAGATGTTCTAAGAATTTATGTAATTTTTAGAAAATGATTTTACATGATTGATTATGTTGATAATATTTTTACATTGGGTAATTGGATGATGATTGGACACATAGTGGCCTTTTGACTCCAACCCCATTGAAGAAGATTTTATTAAACATAATTCGTTTCATGATAAAATAAATAAAAGTATTAACAATTGTGCATGAATGTCTGTAGAAACTTTGTTTTTAATATGGCTTCCGCAACAAAGAACATTATTGCTGAACTCAACAAGGGTGAGAAACTGAATGGCGATAATTATGAAATTTGGAGCATGAAAATCCAATATGTGCTAGAAGAACAAGAGGTTCTTGAAACTTTGAAAATGAGCATGGATGAACCTGAACAGGGCACTACGGCCCAACACAGGCGAGAGACGAGAGGCTTATGAGGCCTGGAAGAAAAAGAATTCAATTGCCCGCATTACGTTGCTGAGCAGTATGGATAATGACCTAATGAAAGAGTTCAGGAAATATGACATGGCTAAGGACATGTGGTCCACACTAGCTGAAAAGTTTGGTAGTACCTCAATAACCAAACTCAGGTCACTGACAATCAAGTTTGACACATACAAGAAACGTCCTGAGTTCACTATGTCAAAACACTTGAGGCAAATGTCAAACATGATTACTGAACTGGCAGATGCTGGACATGTTCTTACAGATGAACAGAAAGTCCAAGCGGTCATTCGTTCTCTTCCAAATAGCTGGGAGCATATGAAAATGCATTTGACCCACAATGAGAGCATCAAAACCTTTGATGATGCAAACGTCACCTTGAATTAGAAAGCGACCGCCTTGCGGCTGCTAAGTCAAATATGAAGTGTATATGACAGAAACTAGCAAACCTGGGGGTTTCAAGAAGAAAAGAAAATTTCATGGTGGTGGGTTCCAGTTCGGAAAAGAACAAAATTCTTCTAAGCCAGAAAAGAAACAGAAAACCAATCAACATGGGAAAGGAAAACGTCCTACCAAAAAGAAAAACATGGCAAAGGTTAAATGTTTTAACTGTGGTAAGAAAGGTCATTTTGCTCGTGACTGCACTGAGCCTAAAAAGGTGAATACCTTTCGTGCATATTTAAATGAAATATGTGTTTCAAGTTCAATCTTTCTAACTGAATCTAATCCTTTGTGGACTGTAGACTCAGGAGCCACAGACCATGTAGCGAAGGATAGAGATGCCTTCGTGGAATTTCGGCGAATTTCACCTGGGGTGAAGTGGATATATGTTGGCAACAACTCACGGGTTGAAGTCAAAGGCATAGGAACATGCAAGTTAGTCATGCATGGTGGAAAAACTTTACTACTACATGATGTATTGTTTGCTCCACAAATTCGTCGAAATTTAGTATCTGTGTTGGTTTTGGTTAATTTAGGTTTCAATTTGAACTTCCATAAATTGGTGTTGATTTGTACTTAGGTACAATACACTATGGTTCTGGTTATTTTCTTGATGGTTTTATTGTATTGAATGTTGAGTGTTTCAATCACAATTCCAGTTTTTCGTTTGTTACTTCAACTGTCAATAATGATGGTGATGTAATTGTGTGGCATGCTAGACTTGGCCACATTGGCCAACAAAGAATGAACAGATTAGCCAAAGAAGGCTTTCTGGGAAATATTGAGAAGGTAGAATTGTCAACCTGTGAATATTGTTTGGCAGGAAAAACTGCGAGAAAACCATTTGGAAAAGGGACTAGAGCAGAATTTCCATTACAATTAATTCATTCAGATATCTGTGGTCCAATGAATGTCAGGGCAAGGCATGGAGCATCTTATTTCATCACATTTATAGATGATTTTACTCGCTTTGGTTATGTCTATTTGATTGCTCATAAATCCGAAGCATTAGAATGTTTCAAGAAATTTATGAATTTGACAGAAAATCAATTAGATAAGAAAATTAAAGCACTACGCACTGACCGTGGTCGTGAGTACTTATCTGATCAGTTCAGAGAATTATGTGATGAAAAAGGAATTAGTCGTCAGTTGACTACTCCTGCTACTCCTCAACAAAATGGTGTTGCGGAAAGAAGAAATAGAACTCTTCTTGAGATGGTTAGGTCTATGATGGCACAAGCAAATTTGCCTATAACCTATTGGGGTGATGCATTATTAACTGCCACATATGTACTTAACCGAGTGCCATCTAAATCTGTGTCCACCACACCATATGAGTTATGGACAGGTCGTAAACCAGATATTCACTTTCTAAAACCTTGGGGTTGTGCGGCTTATGTTCATGTGCGTTCTCACGAACATGGAAAGTTAGGCCCAAGAGGAAAAAAAAGTATCTTCATAAGATATTCTGAACAATCAAAAGGATATGTTTGCATAGGTGAACATGAAAGTGGAGGCGTGACAGAATTTGAATCACGAGATATCACATTTTTAGAAAATGATTTTCCTAAGCAGGGAGAGATAGGTCAAGATTTATCTCTATATGAAACTCAAGATCACATGGATCACATGATTGGTGAACACTCGGTTTACCAATTCAAGTGGGAGTGATGAGAGAAATTGAGTGATGAACACATGAATCTCAAATGAGAATTAGTTTCAACGAGTCTCATTTACGTGATCGAGTGGGAGTGAATCTAGTGGGAGATGTGCAAATGAATATGAATGGAATCAATGAGAGTTGAGAAAACATGATGAATTTGTTTCACATGAATCTCAAATGATGATTAGTTTCACACGAGTCTCATTTACGTGATCCGAGTGGGAGTGATGTACATAATCCTAGTGGGAGCAATGTGCACGATCCAAATGGGAATAATATCGAAAGTGAGGAATCAGTTCCACCACTAGAATCCCAATTGCGACGTAGTAATCGTATAGGCATTCCTCGACGTCGTTTCGATATCGAAGGAGAAACCTTTATGATTCTACCTCAAGATGATGAAGAACCTAGAAACATAAGAGAGGCTCTTCAGTGTCCTGCTAAGGAAAAATGGATGAAAGCAATGGAAGAAGAGATGGAGTCAATGAGGTCCAACCAAGTTTGGGAATTGGTTGATCTACCCAAAGGACGTAAAGCTGTTAAGAACAAATGGGTTCTTAAAATAAAGCGTAATGCCGATGGCAATATCGAAAGATATAAAGCACGACTTGTGGCAAAAGGGTATACGCAACAGGAAGGAATTGACTATGAAGAGACTTTTTCACCTTGTAAGGTTTACCTCAATTCGCTTGATTCTGGCTATAGTAGCAAGTATGGATCTAGAATTACATCAAATGGATGTAAAGACTGCTTTTCTCAATGGAGAACTTGATGAAGAAATCTACATGGAACAACCAGTAGGTTTCATAAAAGAAAATGAAAAGGAGAAAGTATGTAGACTTTTAAAGTCTATATATGGTCTCAAGCAATCGTCTAGACAATGGTATATACGATTCCACAATACAATCATTTCGAATGATTTCACAATGATAGATGAGGATCATTGTGTGTACACCAAGAGAGATAAAAATAAGTTCATTATCTTATCTTTGTACGTGGATGATATACTTATAGCCGGAAATGATAAGGAGTTTGTAAAACACATTAAAGAATGGTTATCATCTAACTTCGAGATGAAAGATATGGGTGAAGCTGCATATATTCTTGGGGTTAAGATCTCAAGAAATCGTTCAAAGAATTTATTATCTCTTTCACAGGAGTCATATATAAAGAAAATTCTTGAACGCTTCCAAATGCAGGCTTGCAAACCCATTGATACTCCTATCACGAAAACTGAAGCTTTGAGTCGTAGATTGTGTCCTGAAACTCCACAGGAAAAGGAACAAATGAAGAAAGTTCCTTATGCAAATGCAGTTGGAAGTTTAATGTACGCAATGTTGTGTACAAGACCTGATATCTGTTTCGCTGTTGGAATGGTAAGTAGATACCAATCCAATCCAGGACTAGCACATTGGAAAGCAAGTTAAAAGAATATTTAGGTATCTGAGAGGGACAGCTGATTACTCATTGTGTTATCAAGGAAATGATCTGCAATTGAGAGGCTATACTGATGCTGACTGGGGAGGAGATTTAGATGAAAGAAAATCTACCTCTGGTTTTGTTTTCTTGCTAAACAATGGGTGCCATTTCAGAGCAGTAAGAAACAATCTTGTATAGCCTTATCCACAATGGAGGCTGAATTTGTGGCCTTTTCATCAGCAGTACAAGAGGCTGTGTGGTTGAAAAGGTTCTTGGATCATTTGGGTATGTCAAATGAAGCTTCTGGTCCAGTATTAGTTAACTGTGATAGTGAAGCAGCGATAGCCTACACAAAAGACCCAAAATTCCATTGTAAAACGAAACATATAGATACCAAATATAACTTTGTGAAAGACATAGTTGCACGAGAAGAGGTAAACATGAAGTACATTTCTACGCAAGAAATGGTAGCAGATCCATTGACCAAACCTGTTCCTAGAGATGTCTTTGTTAGACATGTAAAAACTCAGGGATTGCGTAGATGTTAATGTGCTTACATATTATGATATGTATTTTTCCCAAATAATGTTTACTAATGTTAATACTCATTGATATTTGTGTTCAATGCTTACATGTTATTATGTTGATACATGTTTAAACAAATATACTATTTGTTAGTATGAGAAGTATGTCGGACAAGTGAATGATTGGCCCTCTCACACGGGCAATCGCCTCCATTACTTTGTGTTAATGGGAGATGAGACAAATTTTTAAGCTAATTATCTGAGTGATAATTTAGAGAGCTCAAGCTTGAAAATTAAGTAATGTCGTTATGGGGTCACTTTCTCTATGATATGACCTAAGGTGAATAAGTTTGTTTCACCTTACTTGTCTTAATGTCAGTTATGAGTTAGACATTGTGTTTGTCTGAACTATAATCTGTACGGTATTTTATGAGACATGCGCTCCATGGGAAAGGAGAGAATACCGTAGCACATGTTTTCATACCATGTGTACATTTGTGACTATTGAGGGTAATACAAGTAGAGATCTCAGTCTTGATATTGTGTGAGACCCTTGAGATTATTTCAATCTCACATTGTACCCTTTAGACTCTTGTCTGCTTCTTAAAACTTAGATTTGATGATCGCTATCTTGGAGTGTTGCTGAAAGATCATGAGAGATTCGATCTGAAAAGAAATCTCTGGAAAATAATTATCACATTAGCTTGTATTCACTGGTCGACCAATTGTGTTATTCTATGTGATCAAACATGATTGTGAATACAAAATAAATATTACATTCGAAAAGAGATCGAGAGAGATTTAATGTGATAAATGATCGAGGATACTGCATACATAATCCACTATGGTTCTATCATTTTTCGAGCGGCTATATATTCCTAACAGATGTATAGCAAGTGAGCTCTCGAAGTATGCTGGTCGCACGGCACAATTGCAAAGTATGAATTATTCTTGTAGAGATAAAAAAAATGTTGTTCCATCATGTGTGAGTGGGAGATGTTGGATAATGTTAATTGTTGTTAATTGGAAATTATTAAGCAAATTATTTGATGTTGTTAAATAACAACAATTAGTAATAATTTCATGTTGGAAATTATTAAGTTAATTATTTGGTGTTGTTGAATAACAACAATTAGTATATCAAATAATTAAGTAAACAACAAGAGTTGTTAATCAAATAATAAAGTAACAACAAGGGTTGTTAAGTAACAACAATTAGTGAAATGTTAAATGGGGAACATATGGTGCACCCATGATGTTAACATTTTTGTAAGGGTTAGAAAATGTCATTATGCATCCTAATAATTTGATTAATAGTAATCAATGCATAGTGACTTGATTTCCCTCCTATAAATAAGACCATTTGCTTATTGAGTTAAGCAATCAATTAAGTTTGATTAAGAGGTCTCTACAAGTTTAAGGTATGCAATTGTGTTGTGATTAACTTAGATTTATTTCAATTAGCATGTAAATAAATCTAGGACTAGTAATACATGTATGGTTAGATCCTAAGAGGACAAACATATAATTATATTAGGGATTATGTTTCCTAACAGTCCATCCCCATTAGCATCTCCTTTATCTCATTCTTATTCTTTGGCAGTAGCATAGGCATGAAAAGTACTTTGTATTTCGGTCTCTTCTTGTAGCCAATGAGCATTTGATCCTGCTTCCAATAAGTTCTTCAGTATGGAGAAAACCATCAATATCCTCCTCCACATATTTATCTTATTGCCTTCAATAAACTGATCCCTTGATTTTTTTCTCCATTATTTAATCTTTTATTTCTTATTCCAAATTTAGTCTCATTCAATGAATCAAGTAATGATGGAGTTCAGGAAAGTCTGCACGTATCAATCTGCTGGTTCAGTACACTGGTTCAGTGTGTGGCGTTCTGCTGCTTGTCCAAGACCCTACCAACAATCCTTCAAAATATTATTACATTCTGAGTACTGAAACCACCATTCTTCTTAGTAAAATATTTTCCTCCTCATATGCCAACAACTTCTCTCCATTGCTTACTCGTTATTTCTAACATCACCATATTGTGATAAGAAGCCCAACAATCCACACTCTGCACCCTCAAAGACAGTTTTGGTTACCCAATTTCTCATTTCCTATGAATCTATCCAATCTTTCTCCTATCAAATTCACCTCGAACCTCCTATTTGACCATGTAAAAGGGTATCCCGAGAAGCATAGATCTCTCAAATCACACTCCCCCATCACCTCTTGAAAATCAAACATTGTCTGCCTAACTCCATCCTCCCCCCCCTCTTTTCTCATCCTTGTGAAGGATTTCGTTAAATTCACCCTCCACATACCCAATGGCAGCCAAATAAAAGGGCAAGTCTCCTAATTAAGTTCCATGTATATTTTTTTGGCCCCTTTTCATGATGGCCATAAATCCTCGTAAATCTCCACATTTGAATTGTCTCCTTTTGAATGAATACGTCAATATGATGCGAACTATATGATATTATCCTAACTAAATCCATCCTACTCCATATTGGTGCCAAACCTCCTCCAATACCTCTCATATCTACTGCCAAACACTCTTCAAAACCCAACCTACTTGTAATATTATTCTTGTCTAACATAACTTTTTTGTCTCACAAAAGAACATAATTTGGGGTTAATACTGTGAATAACTCCTTCACAACTCAAATGTTCGAGGATTCCCCAATTCTCGAACATTCCAACATAATATTTTCATGGTTGTTAGCGGGGTGGTTAACAGCCTCCACCAATTGAAAAAAATTCCACAAACCATCATTCCTCTACCGATTTCCCCTCCCTTTCCCTCCAAGATTGCCCTCTTGCCAGCCTGGTGTGTCTGGGAGACTGAGCTCCCCTCTCTTCTATAATCCCTTGGTTTTTAGTAATATCCATTAGGTCATCTTCTTCCACGGCTTCCTTCTCCTTAGCAAGAAAATTCATCTGCACATTGTCTGCTCGTAGCATGGCTATCCCCTCCTTAGCTTAGTCTTTCTCTATATCTCTATCCATTTTACTTGGGGTCGCAGATGACACAACATTGTGCTTTGAAATTACCTACAAGCGCACAACAAACAAACTCTCTATATCCAAGAGGATGGGTGAATTAGGTAATGGCCTAATATTGCGAAATTAAAAATTCTTATCGATTTTACACTTTTAAGCTAGTAGCTTTACCAATTAAGCTTAGGTCAATTTTCTCAATTATAATATATTTCCTAAACGCAAGTTTCTAAATAATATGCATATATAAGATATAACTTGCAATAGATAAAGAGTTTAGGGATAGAGAAATTGACATTGGTGATTTATAATGGTTCGGGCAACAATGCCTACGTCCACTCCCCCAAACCGCGCTTGAAGCTTTCCACTAAGTTGAATCCACAACTTACATCGAGTTTTTCGTGGCTCACTTGCAATCAGGAGTTTTGTCCCATAGGTTCACTCCAACCTTTACACAAGAGTTTTTCAATGGCGCACTCTTAAACCATTTACTATGAGTTTTGTTTCTATGCTCATCACAACCTTTTACAAATTACCATTTTGAGTATACTCACTCAACAAAGGTCTTCCCAAGTCACAACCATAAGTGTTTGATAATGAAAGTTTAAAGTACAACTTGGGCACTCACAAAGATAATGAACCCACGAAATCTAAGCTTACTACAAATGATAATGAAGGTGTAGTATGTGAGCTTGAGTATGTGAGTGTATGAATATGAAGGTTTTGTAAACTCTCTATTTTGCTTGTTAGAAAATGTATGATGGTGTTAGAACTTCGAAAAATGAATTTGGGGCTCAATATATAGTGAAAGATAAAATTACCCCAACTATTCTGTTTGAGACCAGTATGCTGGTCACAAAGGCTGGTATGTCGGTCTCAGAGGCTAGTATGTCGGTCTACCAAAAAATAACGACTATATTACGGTTGATGATTCAAGTGCAATACCGGATACCTGACTGGTATGGAGTCTGATATGCTAGTCTCCTCACTTGTATGAGGATCGGCAAGGATCTTGCTAGTTTTCGAGAGTATGCAAAATATAAAGGTTGATTATAAAAACTTGTTGTGATATTTTATATCGTACCGCAAGTGTACGGTGTCAGTTTTAGTATAAATCAGTGAAAAAGTGTCGAACCCACATGGATTGCGTTAACTCGCACTAAGTACTACAATTGATAATCCTAACTTTATTTAGATGATAATTAAATAAGATTTAATAAATAAATAAAATAAAACAATTTGATAGGAGGAACTAATACGATATAGATTCTGGATCCTGATTTCACCTAGCTGTCTCCTAAGTATTTGTCATGTCAATTAATCATTGTTCAGTTATATTATCTATAAGTCAAGATTCCTAAATATTCACTCTCTCCTCTCGAGCAACATTGAAAATATCATCAACTACATACTTCGATATCTCTATGAAAATCCAGTAGTTAACAAATCATTACGCTTTGTGATTTTATGTTAACGACTTCAAATGAACTACAGATTCTCTCGAACTCTATAAAATCCTAGGTCATATTCTCTATATCTATTCAAAATCTTTCTCTCGAGTGATAGATTCTAAACATTCATCATCTTCAATTGTGGTCAACAATCAAGAAGCATTAAACTCAAAAGAATATAAATAAATTAATAAAACTTCATAACAAAATCGACAATCAATACAAAAGTTCAAGCATCAGTTACATCATTCTCCAGAATTAAGGAGTTTAATTCATGACTAAAGATAAAAACAATGAAAAACAAGACATGATCTAATGGAAATCATTAGAGTTCTAAGAAATAAATAATATGATAAACCCGAATTGAATCTCTTCATCTTCGGATGTCAACCTTTTTGTCTCCTCTTGTTGCTCTTCAATCCTCTCATTTGATCTATAAAAATATGTGTTTCTGTGTTTATGTATTGTATTAGCCTCCCCTTGAGTCTTGGACGAACTAATGTATTTATAGTAGAGCCTTGGAGTCATTAAACATGTTAAAAACCCTAATCTGGAACGCGCGGGTCTTTGTCCTTTTTTCCGCAGCGCCGCGGTGCCTGGGCTTGGGCGCCGCGGCGCCAATCCCTCGGGACTTTGTATGGAACACTGGATTTGCTTGCAGGCGCCGCGGCGCCTGGAATTTGGTGCCGCGGCGCCAATGTTGATTTTTTCACTTGATGCGCGTCCAATGCTTCATGTGTTTCTGCGCGCGTCTGATGCTTCCAATAGGTCCCGAAACACGCGTATTTGCTCATTTCTTGATGTTTAATGCTTCCTACAATTAAGACATAAAATAAACTATAAATGACATTGAATGACTCGAAACATAACAAAATAATAGGCTAAGAATGCCGGAATAAATGGGTATAAACCACACTTATCAAACACCCCCAAACTTAAGGTTTTGCTAGTCCTGAGCAAAAGACAACAATAAAAACTAAATTCAAATTAACAAATAAACATTACTAAATTAACTAAGCCACTTTCGTAAGGATCAACGATTGCATTTAGCGTATGCAACAAGCCTTTAAACCCCTAGGCGACCCTAGTGGACGAGTTATAGTCTCGTGAGGGCTTACAGCGACGACACCCACAAACGTCATTCACACACAATCATGCAAAAATAAAAAATAATTAAAATAATCTCGATAGTTACACATAAAATTATCCTCAAAGAAAGCTTAAAATGAAATTAAAGAAACCTTCAAAGTACACAAATGTAACTCGAATCCAAGTTCTTGAATAAATTATCTAAGCCAGACTCACAGTGTGTGTGTAGGTTTATTCACAGCTCGATTCCTAAGTAACTTTACCCCAACTATTTTGTTTGAGACCGGTATGCTGGTCGCAAAGGCTGGTATGTCGGTCTCAGAGGCTAGTATGTCGGTCTACCATAATATAACGAATATATTACGGTTAATGATTCAAGTGCAATACCGGATAGCTGACTGGTATGGAGTCTGATATGCTAGTCTGCTCACTTGTATGAGGACCGATAAGGATCTTGCTAGTTTTCGAGAGTATGCAAAATATGAAGGTTGACTATAAAAACTTGTTGATAT
This sequence comes from Zanthoxylum bungeanum, assembly GCA_019454045.1. Classification (NCBI taxonomy): domain Eukaryota; kingdom Viridiplantae; phylum Streptophyta; class Magnoliopsida; order Sapindales; family Rutaceae; genus Zanthoxylum; species Zanthoxylum bungeanum. The sequence goes on from SKCR01046462.1 coordinate 22,777, forward strand.
TTTTATATCGTACTGCAAGTGTACGGTGTCAAGTTTTAGTATAAATCAGTGAAAGAGTGCCGAACCCACATGGATTGCGTTAACTCGCACTAAGTACTACAATTGATAATCCTAACTTTATTTAGATGATAATTAAAAAGATTTAATTAAATAAATAAATATAAAAACCAATTTGATATGAGGAACTAATACGATATAGATTCTGGATCCTGATTTCACCTAGTTGTCTCCTAAGTATTTGTCATGTCAATTAATCATTGTTTAGTTATATTATTTATAAGTCAAGATTCCTAAAATATCACTCTCTCTCTCGAGCAACAGTGAAAATATCATCAACTACAGACTTCGATATCTCTATAAAAATCCGTAGTTAACAAATCATTATGTAGACGCTGGTTTTCGCCCGAGGTCCACAATCGAGAATTCGTGAGGATGAGGCACTAGCAATCCTGCAAAACAAATGTAGAATGAGCGGTAGTACTGCCCACCGGTGTGGTGGGTGCCGGGGGCACTCCGACGCCCAAGTCAGTAAATGAACAAAGGTAGTTGTAGATGGAAGGTCAAGGTTAGATACTACCTTGAACTCCGTTGAATGCCGTGAGGGCGGTAAGTGGCAGGAGTGGCGAACATGAGGATGTCCCAAAGCTATGGGTAGGAGAGCCAGACGTTGAATCCCCCCAATTTCCTGTATACTCTTCGTTTATATACATGCCTTTAAGGGTGCATATGCATTTACTGCTCTTTGATTACTTGTCCGTTGGGAATCCATTACGATCGACTTCATGAGGAGCATTTAGTGCTTCTGCCCGTTTGTAGGCTGGAACGGCTGGTTCTCATTTATGAGACCGAGCATTAAGTGGACTGGCCATTGGATGATCCTTTGGTCACAGGTGTTGAAAATCATTGGGCCTGGGCCTGTATTACGTCTTTGGGGTTTGGTTAGGGGTGCATCCAGTAGTGGGCCCGAAGCGAAAGGTCGAAGTTACCCTTGGGCCAAATTTGGCCCGTACAGTTTGTCCCCTACTCTCTAAGTCAATGGGTCCTTGGCTTGGAGAGTATTTGACGCGCGTGTCGAGACCATATGATGAAGGTGTACATGAGCTTCGGTGCTGCTTATTGACTAAACCAAACGAATGTCAAGTAATGAACTTGACTCTACAAGATCCATCGTGGATGTGTCCAGTCGAATAAGCTAGATGAAGGTCAAATCATTAACTTGACTCTACAAGAGTCATTGGGGAAATGCCCAGTCGACTGAACCAGATGAAGGTCAGGATATATGCCATACGATATGCGTAATATACGTCTACAACTTGACTTGACATGAGTCTAAGGGGGATGTCCCCGGTCGACTGGACTTGATGAGTCCATGAAGATATAAGTCATACGACATGTGTAATCCATGTCTACAGCTTTGACTCGACATGAGTCTATGGGGGTTGTCCCCGGTCGACTGTACTTGATGAGTCCAGGAAGATATAAGTCATACGACATGTGTAATCCATGTCTACAACTTTGATTCGACATGAGTCTATGGGGGTTGTCCCCGGTCGACTGGACTTGATGAGCCAGGAATATATGTCATACGACATGAGTAGTTCATGTCTACAATTTTGACTCGACATGAGTCTATGGGGGTTGTCCCCGGTCGACTGGACTTGATGAGTCCAGGAAGATATAAGTCATACGACATGTGTAATCCATGTCTACAACTTTGACTCGACATGAGTCTATGGGGGTTGTCCCCGGTCGACTGGACTTGATGAGTCCAGGAAGATATAAGTCATACGACATGTGTAATCCATGTCTACAACTTTGACTCGACATGAGTCTATGGGGGTTGTCCCCGGTCGACTGGACTTGATGAAGCCAGGAATATATGTCATACGACATGAGTAGTTCATGTCTATAATTTTGACTCGACATGAGTCTATGGGGGTTGTCCCCGGTCGACTGGACTTGATGAGTCCAGGAAGATATAAGTCATACGACATGTGTAATCCATGTCTACAACTTTGACTCGACATGAGTCTATGGGGGTTGTCCCCGGTCGACTGGACTTGATGAGGCTACATGTCGTGTGGACCGGAGGGAGGTCCATGAACTGGATTGTATGACAATGCTTGCGAGCCGCATATTTGGTATGCCAGTAGGGAAAATATTAGTACCTGACATATAAAGTGCATGTCGGCTGAGACAGACGACTCTATTAATAGTTGAGGAAAAGTTTTATTCTTTTATCTCCCGGATTGTTGCTGCTTCAAATGCTGCTATCATTCGTCAAGGGGTCCGAATGATGGAAGCTTTGTAATTGAAGAAAGCCTGTATATGAGGAAGTGGCCATGAAAGAGAATTTTGAAATGGCATCCTTAAATGAAGAAGATGGTTGGATTAACCGAACACCAATACCCAGAACAAGCCCAGAGCTTAGAATAAAGAAGTAAGCCCCAACTAAAACCATTGGCTCAATCATACCCCAAATGACGCATGAACGAACAACAGACAAGCTGTCAATACAATGAAAACCACCAAGCGAAATGGAAATCCGTACAAAGAAACCGGACTCCCAACTCCAAGCCCAGCCCATGAGCAACCCCCAACCATTTCGTTTAAATGAATCAGATAGTAGCCCACTAAGCATTTCTCCTCCTTTGAGCCGGGTCCAAGATTAGTGCCAAGGCCCATGGAAGCCCTCTCAAAGAATCATAAATTCAAAAGGCCATAAGCTCATAACACACAAAACCGAGAAAGCACATGTAGAGCCACAAGTCTAACATCAGAAGACCATTGTCCCAATATTTTGCAAGAGTAGCGTCCTAGGCAAAACACAAAAAACAAGCCCATATCGAGTTTTTGCAAGAGGAGCGTCCACAAAAAACAGACCTATATCGATTGGTGCAGTGAAGACACCAAATGCCGTCAGGGAGAGACAACCCAGCTTCATTCTGAAGCTAGTAAAACCGTAATTCTTTGCCAAAAACAGCATAAGCCCTCGGTTTGCCTAATTGAAACAGGGAAGACTTGATGAGATTGAAGAAAATTCAATCTACACCTAACAGTGGAATAAATTTCCTCCACTACTCTGAGCTTTTATAAAAAACCCTCTTATTTTTTCAAACCGAATGTAATACACGACTGCTGCTAGAGTTAGTCTGGCTGGAACATTCCTCAACTCATTTTTCCTCTTTAAGTTTACTACTACTGCCCATTGAATAAGGTTTTGCCGGTCCAGCGAAGGCCTGCAATGGAAGTCCTTGCTGAGACCACCGGTCTGTCCATTGTTGTTAACCTTCCCAATGAGGCTAGCCACATGATAAATGAGTATCTAGGAATGTGGCCCGAATACCACAATAAACGGTGAGGAGAGTTTGGACTCCCTTTACGTCGCAAAAAGCCCCAAACACTAACTATAGTGTGCCACTACCCTTCCATTCAAGCTGATCAGGCAGTCCCATAGCAGGCTGGAAATTGATGGATCCCCAAACTTCCATTAGAACTTTGAAGCTACTAGGGAAATTCTACCGCCCATTAAGCATCATAAGGCAGTCTTGTTTCTTTCAACCATACTAAGTATGGGTCACTAGAAGGAGCCTCCATATAAAACCAAATTGAAGCCATCTCGAATGGATCAGGCGTACACTGGTCCAGGAACCACCCAAACCAAAATCCAAGGTCCGAAAGTTGAGCAAGACCAAACTGGGAAAATACCTCAATCATAGAACCACGACCTCAAGAAATAGTAATCTGAGATGCAAGAATTCTTTGATCTTCCTGCTCGTGAGCCCGACGGCCCCATACACCGATTTTGCCCAGTCTACAGGCGGAGTAAATCCAAAGCTGATCAACCACAAAGTCTTCCAGCACCACATGAACAAGCTGAATCGATGTTGAATTTTGCTATTTCTTTCGGTGAACCGTCGAGTGATATTACCACCTGAAGTTAGGTCTTCATTCGACCTTTGTGCGCACTCTCTGTGTTGCTTGGATTCTTTGAAGGCACAATGGATCTTTAGAAAGCCCTCAATACCCGCCAATAACAAACTCGCTTCTCCCTTCCGACACCGTTTCCTGGCTCTCGTTCAAATCGAAGGCGGGTTCAAACAACAAGCTACTCTACGAGCGATTCGACTACTGCCAGTGGCAAGGTGCGAAAAGCCCGAGTTGTTCGCTTCGCGTGGCAAAGTTACGGTCTCTGCGGCACTTTTCTTCCCATCATTTTTTCTTCAACCGACCTTAGGGTGTAAAGGTCTCAGGTGTAATCAAAGAGGCTGCTTGGGAGATTAATGCCTTCGGCTACAATTTTTCAGACTCGGCAGTGAATATACAAACCCATACTTAGTCGACTCTTCATTGTAACTCTGCGCGGCAAACTTCGTGGTTCCACGTTCTGAGCATGCTAAGAACCCCTTTTTTTTTTTAGCTTGGTCGCCCCCTTGCCTCAGCTAGATTGTTGTCGGGTGGGCTTAAGGATATGTATTATAATGGAACAGGTTTGTGGGCTGGTCCATATGGTGAGATGACATGTTGTTCTCTTTTAGCTCTTGCTCAATTTCAATTCAGTCTAATGGAGGACACTAAAGTTGAGTGGGTGATGCGGCGGATCTGGCGTGTCCATGATATATCTTCATTTGGAACATCTCCCTTAAGCCGAGACCACATTATGTAATGTCGAATAGGCCACTCATTTATCACAAGATGTAAATTTATTTGGATGTATATTATTTGGAACATTCATTCCAAGTCGAAACTACTATGTAGTATCAAGTGGTGTTTCCACCTCTAGCTAATAGTTCTTCTTCCTTAATGTGTGGGGTGGAACCTCAATCATCTAGCTAGGAATTTCCTATCTCATGTCGAATGAGATCTTGAGCTAGTGACAAGCCTCACATGTGGGGTGTCGAGTGAAATCTTTAGCAAGTGACAAACTGGTAATGTTGACCGGGATGTCCTCGCCAAATCTTCATTCGGGTACTGTCGATTGGGACAATCTTCTTATGCCAAGTGCAACGCTTCATCATATGAGGTGAATGGTAAAGAAAATGGTTCCATTGAATGAACATGCCTTGTTCCCAATGTAGGTCCATGAGAGTGGACTAATTTAGTCTAAAATTATTGACAATCTATTAATGTCTTCTGGAGGAGATGAGGATCATCTCAACGTCGTCTGAAGAAGATAACACTTCTTTCACGTAGTCTGGAAGTGTTGGCAATCCTCCTTCATAGTTTATTGGTTGATTGGAGTATGGCTGTGGTTTATGAGGATATTCTCTGGTCGACTGATGGAAATGTGTAGAATGATCTAAGTGTTGGTTCACTGGTAGTCCGACACCGGGTAGGCTAGAGAGAATCACTTTTTCCAATTCTTGTATTTCCTTACCGTGGAGGAGGTAACTTGTTGTGATCGGTCGGCTGGTGAATCATGGTAGCTTTTCTGGTGATTAAGTGGATGGTTGATGGTGGATTAATGGGACCTGGTGTTTGCCCGTTACGTGACGCCATAATAGCATGAGTGTTTTTAAGGATTGTAGATAGAAAGATCTTTGCATGCTATGAATCGCTAGGGCCCCACGGTGGGCGCCAAATTGTAGACGCTGGTTTTCGCCCGAGGTCCACAATCGAGAATTCGTGAGGATGAGGCACTAGCAATCCTGCAAAACAAATGTAGAATGAGCGGGAGTACTGCCCACCGGTGTGGTGGGTGCCGGGGGCACTCCGACGCCCAAGTCAGTAAATGAACAAAGGTAGTTGTAGATGGAAGGTCAAGGTTAGATACTACCTTGAACTCCGTTGAATGCCGTGAGGGCGGTAAGTGGCAGGAGTGGCGAACATGAGGATGTCCCAAAGCTATGGGTAGGAGAGCCAGACGTTGAATCCCCCCAATTTCCTGTATACTCTTCGTTTATATACATGCCTTTAAGGTGCATATGCATTTACTGCTCTTTGATTACTTGTCCGTTGGGAATCCATTACGATCGACTTCATGGGGAGCATTTAGTGCTTCTGCCCGTTTGTAGGCTGGAACGGCTGGTTCTCATTTATGAGCGAGCATTAAGTGGACTGGCCATTGGATGATCCTTTGGTCACAGGTGTTGAAAATCATGGGCCTGGGCCTGTATTACGCCTTTGGGGTTTGGTTAGGGGTGCATCCAGTAGTGGGCCCGAAGCGAAAGGTCGAAGTTACCCTTGGGCCAAATTTGGCCCGTACACATTACACTTTATGATTCTATGTTAACGACTTCAAATGAACTACAGATTCTCTCGAACTCTATAAAATCCTAGGTCATATTCTCTAGATCTATTCAAAATCTTCTCTCTTGAGTGATAGATTCTAAACATTCATCATCTTCAATTGTGGTCAACAATCAAGAAGCATTAAACTCAAAAGAATATAAATAAATTATTAAAACTTCATAACAAAATCGACAATCAATACAAAATTTCAAGCATCAGTTACATCATTCTCCAGAATTAAGGAGTTTAATTCATGACTAAAGATAAAAACAATGATAAACAAGTCATGAATCTAATGGAAATCATTAGAGTTCTAAGAAAGAAATAAGATGATAAAACTCGAATTGAATCTCTTCATCTTCGGATGTCAACCTTTTTGTCTCCTCTTGTTTCTCTTCAATCATCCTCCTTGGATCTATAATAATATGTGTTTCTGTTTTTTATGTTGTATATTAGCCTCCCCTTGAGTCTGGACGAACTAATGTATTTATAGAAGAGCCTTTGAGTCATTAAACATGTTAAAAACCCTAATCTAGAACGTGCGGGTCTTTGTCCTTTTTTCTGCAGCGCCGCGGTGCCTGAGCTTGGGCGTCGCGGCGCCAATCCCTCGGGAGTTTGTATGGAACACTGGATTTGCTTGCAGGCGCCGCGGCGCCTGGACTTTGGTTGCCGCGGCGCCAGTGTTGATTTCTTCACTTGATGCGCGTCCAATGCTTCCCGTGTTCTTGCGCGCGTCTGATGCTTCCAATAGGTCCTGAAACATGCGTTTGCTCATTTCTTGATGTTTTAATGCTTCCTACAATTAAGAATAAAATAAACTATAAATGATATTGAATGACTCGAAACATAAAAAAATAATAGGCTAAGAATGCCGGAATAAATGGGTATAAACCACACTTATCAAACACCCACAAACTTAAGGTTTTGCTAGTCCCGAGCAAAAGACAACAATAAACTAAATTCAAATTAACAAATAAACATTACTAAATTAACTAATCCACTTTCGTAAGGATCACGATTGCATTTAGCGTATGCAACAAGCCTTTAAACCCCTAGGCGACCCTAGTGGACGAGTTATAGTCTCGTGAGGGCTTACAGCGACGACACCCACAAACGTCATTCACACAAAATCATGCAAAAATAAAAAACAATTAAAATAATCATGATAGTTACGCATAAAATTATCCTCAAAGAAAGCTTATAAATGAAATTAAAGAACCTTCAAAGTACGCAAATGTAACTCGAATCCAAGTTCTTGAATAAATTATCTAAGCCAAACTCACAGTGTGTGTGTGTAGGTTTATTCACAGCTTGATTCCTAAGTAAGCCAACTTAATGATTTTGTTTAAAAATTGAGATCGATGGGTCAAACCAACTTAGATATCTCAAGTATGCTCTGTAATTGCTTTAGTTTGTGCTCAGTATGATATGATTTTTCTTTTCTTTTTCTTGTCTCTTTTTGCACTTTTTTTTAACTTTTTTTTTGACTCACCTACCCTTTAAGGTAGTATTCTCCTCATGTTGGTCCTAATACTCGCCCATGGGTAGCTTCACGCTTATCGGTTATAGGTGATTTATTTTCTTTCTTTAGAGACATTTTCTTTTATTTCTATCCATACCATACATCATCACTAGAAAATCAAGATAGATATCTAAGCAAACGGTCATTCATCGACATGCAATTTCTTCAACTAGTCACATTATCAACTACTTAAGTTTTCACTGCTAAAAACCTATAATTGAGTGCTTACGAAGTCAAACATAGATCAACTACTCAAGGCATCAGATAAAAGTAAATTGGGCACTTATCGATTCTAAAATTTCACCTATAAACAAACAGTATCATCATAGGATTTATGCTTTACTATCAAAGACTAAAAACAAGAATTTTTTTATATATATAAATAAATAACAAGTAAACAACATGCACACACCCCCAAACTTAAAACTTGCATTGTCCTCAATGTAAGATAAAAAATAAAGAACAAGAGTGAGGAACAACACTACCGTGCATGGAGTTGATCAGGCTCTTGCTGGTTAGAATTTGGTTGCGCGGGCGTTGTGTGTTTCGTGCTACCTGCATAAATAACATGCAAATTAATAAATAGCACACAATAAACTAAAATAAACAAGATGCAAATGCAAGGGTTGTCTCCCCGCTAGTGCTAAGTTTAAATCTCATCTGTTTTGTTCTTTGGTATCCACGGTCTTATGACATGAAAAAGACAGCTTGGCAGGCTGTGGCGCTTTATCCATAGATAATCCCCCAAGATATGTAGATTGTCCCCAGTTGGAAATTCTGGACTGCACATCGGCAAAAATTTGCTCAGCCTCATTTTTAACCTTCCAGGGATCATCTCCAAGTGAGCACTGGCCTTTCTTTTCCTCTTTTTACGGTGATTTGGGAGTGGTTTCAGGTTTAGCTGTTGAGAATTTTCTTTTATGCATGGCTGCACTATGCTCGAAGGTTGCTGAAATACTGATTTACCCTGCGTGTTTGCAACTCCCTTCTCTACTATATCTACCTTGTGACATTCTGCATCACCTTGAGGACTCAACATGGTTCTGAAAGCACTGAAGGTGAATTCTTTACATTTACTGCCTAAATCTTGAGAGGTGTCTTTAATCTCTTTTCCGCTCCTAAGGGTTATGACTTGACATTGCTATTTGGGTTGACTTCAGTATTACTAGGAAACACCATGTCTGTTGATTGGCCATTGAAGAAACAAGCAGTTCAATTTGCGCTTCTAAAGATTTCAATGTTGCCCCCATATTACTCATATGTGTTTCAATGTTATCCAGCCTTGACTCATTCTTCTCAAACCTCTCTGAAACTGTAGATACAAATGTGCTCATGAGGTCTTCTAATGAAGGTTTCTGCTCATCTCTTGGATAGTTGAACCCATGAGGCGTTTGCAAGATGTTCTCCATATTAGCATATGAAAAATTCGAATGATAGTAATTAGGCATAAGACTGCCTCTATAGTTGTTGAAATTTCGATTGTTCATATACTGTACTTGATCAAATCATGCTCCTCTGTTGGGTAAAAGCATTCCATTAGCAGAAACAGCTCCAATAAACAGTTGGCTCATTTGATTTGTCAATACTTCTAGATGAGTCGTGAGAGACGATACTTGAGCTATCAATGCACCAATAGGGTCTGTCATTGCTTCTTTTCCACTCTCCTCATACGAAAGAAAAAAAAAATACCAATAAAAATATAAAATAAAAGAAATAAAATATAAAATAAAAAATAAAATAAAACTTACGACAAAAAAATATAAAATAAAATAAAAAATAAAAATAAAAAGAAAAAAGAAAATTCTAAATCTAAATAAAGCTAAGATTACTTAGTAATAGTATTAATGTGAATTAAAAAAAAATCCCCGGCAACGGCGCCAAAAAATTGTTGTGATATTTTATATCGTACCGCAAGTGTACGGTGTCAAGTTTTAGTATAATCAGTGAAAGAGTGTCGAACCCACATGAATTGCGTTAACTCGCACTAAGTATTACAATTGATAATCCTAACTTTATTTAGACGATAATTAAATAAGATTTAACTAAATAAATAAATATAAATACAATTTGATTGGAGGAACTAATACGATAGAGATTCTAGATCCTGATTTCACCTAGCTGTCTCCTAAGTATTTGTCATGTCAATTAATCATTGTTCAGTTATATTATTTATAAGTCAAGATTCCTAAATAATCACTTCATCTCTCGAGCAACAGTGAAAATATCATCAACTACAGACTTCGATATCTCTATAAAAATCCAGTAGTTAACAACTCATTACACTTTGTGATTCTTTGGTAACGACTTCAAATGAACTACAGATTCTCTCGAACTCTATAAAATCCTAGGTCATATTCTCTATATCTATTCAAAATCTCCTCTCTCGAATGATAGATTCTAAACATTCATTATCTTCAATTGTGGTCAACAATCAAGAAGCATTAAACTCAAAAGAATATAAATAAATTAATAAAACTTCATAACAAAATCGACAATCAATACAAAGGTTCAAGCATCGGTTACATCATTCTCCAGAATTAAGGAGTTTAATTCATGACTAAAGATAAAAAAAAATGATAAACAAGTCATGAATCTAATGGAAATCATTAGAGTTCTAAGAAAGAAATAAGATGATAAAACCCGAATTGAATCTCTTCCTCTTCGGATGTCAACCCTTTTGTCTCCTCTTGTTGCTCTTCAATCATTCTTCTTGGATCTCTAAAAATATGTGTTTCTGTGTTTTATGTTGTGTATTAGCCTCCCCTTGAGTCTTGGACAAACTAATGTATTTATAGTAGAGCCTTGGAGTCATTAAACATGCTAAAAACCCTAATTTGCAACGCGCGAGTCTTTGTCTTTTTCCGCAGCGTCGCGGGGCCTGGGCTTGGGCGCCGCGGCGCCAATCCCTCGGGACTTTGTATGGGACACTGGATTTGCTTGCAGACACCGCGGCGCCTGGACTTTGGTGCCGCGGCGCTAGTGTTGATTTCTTCACTTGATGCGCGTCCAATGCTTCATGTGTTCTTGGGCGCGTCTGATGCTTCCAATAGGTCCCGAAAAGGCGTATTTGCTCATTTCTTGATGTTTTAATGCTTCATACTATTAAGACATAAAATAAACTATAAATGACATTGAATGACTCGAAACATAACCAAATAATAGGCTAAGAATGCTGGAATAAGTGGATATAAACCACACTTATCAACCGGTATGTTGGTCGCGAAGGCTGATATGTAGGTCTCAGAGGCTAGTATGCCGGTCTACCAAAATATAACGACTATATTACGGTTGATGATTCAAGTGCATACCGGATTACTGACTGGTATGGAGTCTGATATGCTAGTCTGCTCACCGGTATGAGGACCGGTAAGGATCTTGCTAGTTTTTGAGAGTATGCAAAATATGAAGGTTGATTGGTATGAATGCCGATATGCTCTAGACCGGTTCCAGTAATTGTGAAAACCCTAGAGTGATCGGTATGGGTGACCGGTATGCAGTAGCCTGGTCCAAGAGGCGATGCAAACTGCTCAGAACAGAGCAGTGACACCGATATGCCAATATGGCTGTGGGGGACTGTTATACCGGTCTCAGTGCTAGAATGTCTGGATTTGAAAGTTAAAACCATTTTGTACATAACCCTATTGTATCTACATGATGTGCATATGTTCTATGAGCTTAGAGACTTAAATTAGCAACTCATTTTACAAAGAGAGCCATAAACTAAGACTATACAATATATTCTCCATTTTTCGCTTGACTCTTCTCATCCATGCTCTTCATCACCAATGTGCTTCGACATCTTTTTGTAATGTCCGTTAATACGTGTCGAAGACTTCTGGAGTTGCATCATCAAAATTCATCTTGAGAATATGTCACTTTACAATTATACAAAAAACCTCACTAACACTCTCTAAGCTCTCTACACATGGAGCTTACTCACATTTGGGGTGTCTAAGCTCTAAGATGAGCCCTGAATTTATAGCCCACTTCCAGCTCAAAAACGTCAACAAACCTACAGTGATTTCCTTCAATCACTCATAGTTTTATGGCAAGCTCAACATTTTCTTCAATCACCATCTAAAATGGTTTTGCTTGATGCAGAATATGGAGGATGGTAGCCTGTCAGCTTCCTATGGTAGTTGGATCTTGCTGGACTCATGCATGGGCAGTTTCCATGCAGCTGGAACAAACAATTCTCCCCTTCAGCTGCATCTGAAATGATCTTCATCTGACAGCTATCATGGCTATAGCTCTAGCTTATCCTGATCACTGTTCCTTTGTTGACATGTCGGTTGTGTCTCTGCACAGCTCACTTCACTACATCTCTGTACATTATTCTTCTAATATGTCTCTGCATAGTACAATCCATTGTGTCTCTGCACAGTAATCTTCTGTTGTGTCTCTGCATAATTCTGCTGTCATGTTTTTTCACCCATTTGTTCCTCAATGCCTTCTTGTCTTATGGAAAACTATCTGGCTCCCCCTCATCAGTAAGCAAAATATATTCGGATCCCGGATATCTGGTTGATGGAATCCTGCATCGCTCAGATCTTCTTGTCTGAGGTCTACTGGTTTCTGGAGGTCTATCATCATCCATCTCTGTGAATGATCTTGTAGCTTCTAGTGGAGTGGGTTGCGGCTCCCCCTGCTCAGCACTCTCTTCTGTAATCTCCGATGGAACAGGTTGTGTCTCCCCCTGCTCAACATCCTCATTTGCCTCCTCTGGTTTTGCTTCTGGAATTTCCTCGTGCACTATATATGTGGCCAATTGTGCTGGTGTTGGGTCTGGATTTCTGTTGGCACTGGCATTGGAAGACATTCTGGGCATTTCAATGTCTTCAATTGTTCGGTCTTCAAGAAACTCTACTTCCTGGCTTCTGATGACCATCTTCACCTTCAGATCCCATAGTCTGTATCCAAATTCTTTATCTCCATGGCCTAGGAATATATATGGAGTTGTCCTTGCATCGAGCTTCTCCTGAGCTCCTTGGATACATGTGCAACGGCTAAACAAACTGAATACTCTAGGGTGAGTGTAGGAGGGATTCTTACCAGACCACACTTTCTCCGGAATCTCCAAGTTCAACAGTAGAGATGGTGATTTGTTGATCAGATAACATGCGGCACGAACAGCTTCTCCCCAGAATGGCTTTGGCAGCTTAGCCATATTAATCATTCCTCTGACTTTCTCCATAATGGTGTAGTTCATTCTCGCAGCGACACCATTATGTTGTGGTGTGTATGGACCAGTTCTCTTATGTCGAATCCTGTGTCTCCAGCAGTAGGCTTCGAAATTCCTGGAACTGTACTCACCTCCATCGTCTGTGCGAAGGCACTTTAGCTTCTTCCCTATTTCATGCTCTATCATGGCGTGGAACAACTTGAACTGATCTAGGACCTGATCCTTCGTCTTGAGGAAATACACCCAGATTTTCCAAGAAGCATCATCGATGAAAGTCAGAAAATACTTGTTACCGCCCAATGAATCAACCTCCAAGGGACAACAAACATCAGAGTGCACCAGACTGAGCAACTCTGATCTTCTTTCTGAAGAGAAATCAAATGAGACTCTGTGTTGCTTACCAATCAAGTAGTGGTTGCAAGGACCTCGTGCAACATCTTTGGTAAGCTCCTTCTTGTTCAGGGTAGACAGCCCTCTCTCACTCATGTGTCTGAGTCTCTGGTTCCACAGATTTTGAGAAGCCTTTTTTTCTGCTACATTGAGGCTGTCTGCACAAATCTTCACATGAGTCTTGTACAGTTCACCGCAAGCATGTCCTCGGGCGACAACCATGACACCTTTCGTCATTCTCCATGTGCCATTTCTGAAGTGATGTCATAGCCCTGTTTATCAAAAGCTATCCCCGAAAGTACATTCAGCCGAAGTTCTGGAACATGCATGACATCCTTCAAGGTCAATATACACCTGACATTTTTCCGCAACTGAATATCACACATTCCTACTATCCCAGAGGAACTGATATTTCCAATCTTCACTGATCCAAAGTCTCCCGCTTTGTAGGTTGTGAAGAAATCTCTGTGAGAAGTGACGTGGTAGGATGCTGCAGTATCTACCACCCACTCAACATCTTGGGTTGCATTGTGAAGGCATGTCTCTTCCTGCATGGAGCATATTGCTACATCTGCTTGGACAACGACCAGTGTCTCTCTTTTGTCATTCTTCGGCTGGTAATTGCCTTCTCTCTGCTCTCGTTTCCGTTTTCGGCAATTCTTCTTTAGGTGGCCTACAATGCCACAATGATAGCACTTATAGGTAGACTTCCTTCCATCTGAGGATCTACCTCTGGTTGTGCTTTTGCCTCTCTCTCCGTCTCTTCCTTGATGTCTTCCTCGAGTCTCTGTGATGAAGGCTTCTGTCCGATCTGAGCCAACATCTTTTCTCCTGGACTCCTCATTTGACAGAGCATCTTTTACCATAGGCATGGTAACTTTACCTCCTGGAGCAGAATTGCTGAGAGTAACCACCAGTGTCTCCCAACTATCAGGAATGAAACTGAGTAGTAAGAGGGCTTGAACTTCATCTCTGAGCTGCATGTCTACTGCAGACATCTGATTCACTAGGCTCTGGAACTCGTTGGTGTGTTCTGCAACGGAAGTTCCACTCCATAGTTTCACGTTCACCAAACGCCTCATTAACAGGGCTTTATTCCGAGCTGTATTGGCCTGGAACATGTCTTCCAATTTCCTCCATATTTCATAAGCATCTGGGTCCTGTGCTACGTGGTGGAAGACACTGTGACCGATCCACTGCCTAATCTGACCCAAAGTTCTGTTGTGAGTTTATTCCAGTCATACTCCTTAACAGACTGTGGTCTCACTCCCTTCAGCTCGATAATATCGAACATATCTTTACAGTGCAAATAATCTATCATCCGAGACTTCCAGATGGAGTAATTGGTAGCAGCCAGTTTAATCATTGCACCAGAATGAGAATCTTCTATTTCCATTTTAAGTTTTTAAAGTTTAAAAATAAAAATAGGTTAAAAAATGGGATGAATTTCACAAATTTGAGGTCACCGTTACGTCCGGAACGGTCGAAAATGGTGGAATAAACACTTCGTTGGTCTAAATCCGACACAGGGGCTGATTTATAAATTCTTAAAAGTTCTGGGGCAAAACTGTAAATTTCAAAACTTCAGGGGGTTAAATGAAATTTACCTGGCTGCTGACGTGGCGCTGATGTGGCAGTGCTGACGTGGCAAGTGGGACCGGCTGTGCTGACGTGTCGGACACGTGACAGCTGACGTGGCGGCTGACGTGTCTGCTGACTGGGCGCTGATTAGGTGCTGACCGGGTGCTGACTGGGGCTGACGTGGCGCTGATGTGGCTGCCACGTGTATCGTCTTCTACCTCTTGAGCGCGTGCGGCGCGTGGTGCGAGTGAAGAAGCCTCTGGTCGGCGCGTGCGGCTCACCCTGACGTCCGTTTGATCGCCGAAAAATACCACTGTGCTCGTCTCTTCGTGAACTAGCTGATGGTACCCTCAAATTGGATTTTTGACAACTTTCGTCTGAACATATTTTCCGATCGGAAGCTCTGTTAATTGGTTTTACGACCCCAAAGAACAACCGAAGCTCATGGTACCACTTGTTGTGATTCACCGATCACTTTAGAGTGTGTTTGAGGAAAAACCGAATTGCTTCTATTACTACAAAAATATATACAAGTGTTTAAACTTTACAATTATACAAAAAACCTCACTAACACTCTCTAAGCTCTCTACACATGGAGCTTACTCAGATTTGGGGTGTCTAAGCTCTAAGATGAGCCCTGAATTTATAGCCCACTTCCAGCTCAAAAACGTCAACAAACCTACAGTGATTTCCTTCAATCACTCCTAGTTTTATGGCAAGCTCACCATTTTCTTCAATCACCACCTAAAGTGGTTTGGCTTGATGCAGAAAATGGAGGATGGTAGCCTGGCAGCTTCCTATGGCAGTTGGATCTTGCTGGACTCATGCATGGGCAGCTTCCATGCAGTTGGAACTAACACAAAACTCTGTTTAGCCATCTCTTATATTCCTGAAATTGGAGTAAGAACCATCAGCGCATTATCGAAATGCCATGGCCATGTTGTCAGGATTCTCCTTTATCTTTTTTCATTCGCAAATTGGAACAAGAACCTGTTATGCCCCAGCCATTCAATCCTAACCCCAATGAAGTACCCTCCAAGCTTGCTGTATTGTAATCTTAAAAGCTTCTTTTTTAATAAATAAACTTGTTCGCTAGCACTTTCCCAGCCAAACAACAGTCCATCATCTCCAGCCCCTCTGTTCCAAACTTTCTGATAGCTTTGCCCTATGGGTTTTCCCATCTTTCAACGACATTGCACCACAGAGCTTAATTAATTCGTCGACTTCCATAGACCATTCTATCCAAAACAGTTTTAAGAACTTGAGTATATGAGACTCAAAAACGGCTTTCACTCAGCAGAGAGAAATGTTAAAAGATAAGAAAAAAATGCCCATCCTATATGTATGAATGTTAAAGAATAGGAAATCAACAATGACAAGAAGAACATGTTAAATCAGATAATCAAGCAAGCATTCCCACCGAGAGATTCTTTCAAACAGGTTTGTCAATTCATGCCATACGTACAGACTCCACTTATCTTCTTGTGCAAACAAAAACACTAAAGCAAACATAGAAAATCAGTTTAATTCAGTTGATAGTTTTTTTTTTATAATTGAGATTTTTGAACTCATGAAGATTTGATTTAGTGTGATATAAATAGTTCTTTCATATTGTTTTAAAGAACATTCTGATATAATTTTTAATGGGACACCACACAGTAGATTATTTGTGAGCTGACTCCTGTGAATATACACTAAAAATTTTGGCCGCAAATTCTCTTTCCAGGATCCCAAGCTCAAAACGTGCTTAGCTATTAGAATCTCAAATCTCACATGAGTTAATATAATAATATAAATAAAAATATAAGTCATGGACGATTTATCCTTACAAGTCAGTTTTTAATTATCCATGGGTTTGTAACATTAGTCATCATAATATTCTGAAAAGAATCGAATGCAAGAGAGCTTTAGATCTCTAATAGACCTGAAGCTCAATTATATGATGAGCAGTAGGGCTGCTTCTGTCAATCATAGATAAAAATAATAATTTACGGATAGAACTCATCATTAAAAACCAACATTAACACTACAAGAATTATGGCTTTTAGCGTCCAAATATTTAGCGTCGAAAAACGGAGTCGACGCCAAAAATATACTTTTAGCGTCGAACATATATCGTCGCTAAAGGTTTATGAAGTTTCCACCGACAAATCCTTGACTCTTTCGCGTCTAAATTAAATTCGACGCTAAAAACGTCAACAATTAGAGTCGAATTTGAATATTCGACGCCAAAAATAAGACTTTTAGCGTCGAAAATATTTTCGACGCTAAAGAGTTATGAAGCTTCCACCGACAGTCCTTGATTCTTTCGCGTCTAAATTAAATTCGACGCTAACTTTTTGATATTTAGCGTCGAAAAAAATGGTTTCGACGCTAAAAACGTACACAATTAGCGTCGAATTTGAATATTCGACGCCAAAAATAATACTTTTAGCGTCAAAAATATTTTCGACGCTAAAGAGTTATGAAGCTTCCACCGACAGATCCTTGATTCTTTCGCGTCTAAATTAAATTCGACGCTAATTTTTGATATTTAGCGTCGAAAAAACGGTTTCGACGCTAAAAACGGCAACAATTAGCGTCGAATACTCAATTCATCATTAAAAACCAACATTAATGAGAGGATGTCAAAAGATTAATACACAAATATTTAATCTCATACTTAGCGCCTAAGGGTCAATACACCACCATCTAATATAATACTTAGTCAATATGGGAAAAATGGACTACAACTCTCCACCATGCTCCATAGTCCCGACGCCTACGCATGTTAGATTTTAAACTATAGACCAACTAGTCCCTGCCAAACACTACAATATCCGAGTCACCTCTTTTGCCGCACGATTGCAACTAGGAGGTATGGCGTTGGCTCTGATACCATTTGTTATGAACCCTGTGGGTAAAACTCATCCTTAAAAACTATATCATTACTATAGGGTGCCCGATAGTTAATAAACCACCAGCTAATCACATACTTAGCCAATGTATGATAAATAAACACACTCTGTTGTCTCGGCGCCAATGCATGCTAGATTTTACACTAATCCAGATAGTCTTGGATGAACATTATAATACTGGTGATGTTAAGATCCTAAATCCTAAATTATTAAATAGAACAAGTTAAATAAGAATATATGCCCATGGACACCATTTCCTTACAAGCTGGACTATATAATTAGTATCGGAGTAGGTACCACGTCGAGTATGGAATTGAATACACCATTTCAAATATGAGATCAGTATAATTGGGGCTTCGTGACTATCGTTGCGGGCGAGGTGACTAAAGTCACCTAACTGAGTATGATGGATTGTCATGGATGTCTGTTGAGAAGCATGCTAAAAAGTTAAGATCTTAAATCTTATATGGCTAAATAGAACAATATACATGAAATTATAAGTTCATGAACACCTTATGTTTACAAATCGGCTTTTAATGGTGAATTATACCAAACAGATTATCTCAAAAGGTTGTCCATTCTCTTGCTTTAACATTCTTTGAACAGGTCCTTTTGCAGAGCCCAGCCCCAAACAGCTTCAATAGGCCTTAGG
>SKCR01046463.1:0-41453 GCA_019454045.1 Zanthoxylum bungeanum
ATTTTCAGTGATTCCAAAAAAAAAAATGTTGAATACATCCATTTGATTTAGACAAGAAACAAAATTATTAACAAACGTTCATTTAAAGTTAATGAAAAAAAACGTTGACCAACAATTTTTTTTTTCCCATTTTGTAGTATGAACCCGAACCCGAATCCGAACCGCATAATACACCTTTAAGAGTCATATAACCAATGAAAATGACCATTTAATTTAGTCTTTGCTGCTTATCCAATGACCAAAAAACACCTGCTGCCTTTGATTAGTCAAATTTAAATCATTATTTAGATATTTTATTTCAATTAAAATACCATGATTAGACTAACACCATAAGTAAAGGTTGGGCAACCTCAGGTTCGGAAATTTTTAATCCAGATTTGAAAATTATGGTACTAAGAATTTATTTTTAATAGGTCCTGAACAGGTATCCAATTCTCGTCCCGTCTTAAACAGTTCGGGACAATTTAGGAATTGGGTACTAATTTAAGAATTGAGTATCATATGCGAATTAAGTGTTCGTTTGAGAATTGGGTACCCGTTCAATAATCAAGTATCCGTTCGGTTTAGATTTATTTTTTAACATTTGAAACTACATCATTTCATACCTTCATTTAAAAAAAGGTTTGAGACTTGAAAATTCTCAAATCCGACCGTATATATCGAATGCACTCATTTCATATCAATTGATTTTGAATAGTGTTTTTATACATGTCACGCCTCGAAAAATTCGGAATGAATTTGAGAATTCCTGATAAATAAAGGAAATTTGCCTACCCTCAATAAGTATAACATAATAATTAGTTTAAAAATCAATTAAATTAATGCTTATACGAACATTATTATGGCTTTAATGCCATTGCTGTAAATTGTTAGACAAATATTATACCAAAATTACATTGTTTAGTTATTTCAGGCAACACATGTCAATTTAGTTTTAAAGATTTGAGCAGATAGCATTCATTTTAGCAAAGCGTGGTCGGTGAAGATAAATTATTAAGAGAGACAAATATAGGTGTTCTTATTACCATTATGATATATTTAGGGGTGTCAAAACGAATCAACGAATCGAATTTGTATCGAATCCTAAACGAATCGAATCAAAATGTGATGGATTCGTATTCGATTCGTTTATTAAACGAATCCTAATATCAGGATTCGTATTCGATTCGTTTATTAAACGAATCGAATACGAATATTCGTTTATTCGTTTAGTCAATTATATTATTTAATAAAATAATTTACCACACTTGATTTAAATTAATTCTTCATAAATATATACATATGAAATGTGTAATTAATATATTTACTAAAAATACCTCACCAAATATTGAAAATATTACGTTTTCTATGATAATTAGTTATAATTTCTCGAATTTTAATTGAAAATTAACAAGAACTAGTAAATAAAAATAATAAAACGAATCATAAACGAATAAACGAATCAATGAGCTTAAATTCGTATTCGATTCGTTTAATAAACGAATCGAATCGAATTGACCCATTTATTAAACGAATACATTTTTTCAAACCCGTATTCGCTTTAAAGCGAATCGAATCGAACGAATAAACGAATCCTGACCCAAATTGCCACCCCTAGATATATTTGATATTATCGGACTCATCAAGTTTCATAAAATCCGAATATCTTTTTATTATTTCTGTTCATGTCAACTTAGGTATTCCTCTTCCTTGCTTAACATACGCCAGTGTTATCTGCTCTCATTTTCTCAGTAGATCACTTAAAGATCTACGTTGGATATATTTAAATCATTTTAATATTATTTCTCTCATATTCTCATCAATTGATGTTACCCCCAATTTATTCATAACTACTTCATTTCCAACTATTTATTTCTTATCCCACCCACAAATCCATCTAAACATTCTCATAAATTCTTTCAAATATGCTTCATATTTGACTTTGAGGTAACATGGGTGGTTTTTAATGAATAATATACAAGTCATGTTTATGTTATATGTGATTAACATTAATTAATGGAATTTAAGACATAATAATATCAATCAATTACCCATAAAATGTTTTATCTTAGAATCAAAACATAACATTGCAATATTTTTTTACAACATATTAAATATAATTTACAACTTCTAAGTGATAAACTATTTATCAAATAAGATTTCAATCTTATCTTCAAAATCTTATCTTTTTTATGACATTAAATTTGAGTTGCAATTCAGGAAGGTTGAAAACCTTGAATGGAATTCGGGATCTAATATTATTTCTGGAAGATTTTTGTCTCCATTAAAAATTTCAATCGGGAATTCAAGATTTCATATTAATTCGGGATTTGAGACGAAAAATCATCATGATTCAAAAATTGATACGAGATTCGAGATTATTTTTTATCTCGAATCTAAAATTAAAACGAGATCGAAATTAACAAATCCCGAACTATCCCGACCGATTACTAACTCTCTCTCTCTCTCTATATATATATATATATATATATATATATATATATATATCAAGGGGATGTTGAGAAACTCCAAGGGAGCAAATATAAAATCAAATAAAAGATTTTTGATGACCAATGAAAAATAAGAAGCAATAAATAATGGGAAATTTATAAAAACTAACCAAAAAATATATATATATACATTTATCAAAATGAACCACAATGTTTGCCATTTGTATTTCCAGTCACAGTTTCCGAAGTGTATTTTGGAGAATCTGGATTCTCTGTAGTACACACTGAAGTTGATGTAAAATTCGGAACTCCTCCGAAGTTTTGATTCGGATCTTCGAAGTATTCTTCAGATTTCCGAAATTTGAAAAAATATCTAAAAAACCAGACATTTCTCATTTATTCTCACTACAAAAACATAGCATTTTTTTGCCAACTCATTTTCCGAAATTTCTTCATATTCTCTTAAGTCTAAAATGAAACAAATACCTCTAACTTTCTATAATGAAAGGTCTTGAGAGCATTAGATAATGACAGCGATGAATACAGATGAGGATCTAATTTTTTTTTAGAGTTAGTTGCTGCGGGCACAATCTATGAGCATAGTGGAAATGTTGTAGGTACGGTTGCAGAGAAGTGAAATGGAGTACAAAGTCAGTATGAAAAGTTTAATTTCGTCATATTCACAACGACATTTAGTTATTGAAATTGATAGTCAAAATGAATGAGAGTGATTTTTAAATTTACACTCAAATGTCATTCGACAAGGTAGTGTGGTCAAGCTATATTTGAGTTGGGATAAGAAAACTGCTAGCGATGGTCAACGATCTGGAGGTTGTTCTTCGTCGAGTTGTAATATGGTCTCAAATAAAAAGACATTTATGTTTTTGTAGTGAGAACAAATGAGAAATGTCCGATTTTATAGACATTATTTCAAACTTCAGAGATCCGAAGAATATTTCGGAGATCCAAATCAAAGCTTTGGAGATTTGAAGTATTGAATAAAAAATTTAAAAAATTCGGAGATCCGAAGTTTTGACTTCGTATCTCTAAATTTTATATTAATTTCGGTGTTTATTTCAGATCTGAAGTACATTTCGGAGACTGTAACTGAAAATGTTAATAACTAAGTTAATAAAATACCAAAACAAACAAATAATAATGAAAGAGCAAAGTGGGTCAGAAACACACACTGTGCTCAGGCAATGCCATGTGCCCACATGCTTCATTAGGACTCCTTTTTTTTTTTTTTTTCGCTTCCAACAATTGAACATCAAGAAGAAGAAGGAGAAGCGATTTTAACAGAAGCACTTTTGAAAGAAGCAAAAACAGCCCAAAAAGAAGAAACAATGAAGGAAAGCAGTGATGGGTTTGTGAGAGCGGATCAGATTGATCTGAAAAGCTTAGATGAGCAACTGGAGAAGCATCTGAACAGAGCTTTGACTATGGAAAAATCCAAGAAACAGAGAAATTCTGATGATAATATTTTGGCAACTGCAGCTGCTTCTGCTTCTGCTACTTTTAAAGCTTCTACTTTTGTTATGAAACAGAGGCAGGAGTGGGAGATCGATCCTACTAAGCTCGTCATCAAGAGTGTCATTGCACGTGGCACCTTCGGCACCGTCCATCGTGGTGTCTACGACGGCCAGGATGTTGCCGGTCAGTCACCCGCTTGTCGTTTTAGTACATAAATTGTTATTACAATGTTTTGTGATTTAATCTGAAAAGTCCTTTTTTTTTTTTAGTTTTGTTTCCGGGTTTTTCTCCGTGGATTTGGATACCCATTTGGATACAGTTTATGATTTGATGAGCAATTTGAACTGATACCCAGCTTCTTTCAACTGGTCAAAATGGCTGCTATTTTTGGAAATTTTATTTTCTGGACAAAAAAATTGCATTTTTTTTTTATATATATTTATAATTTCTTAATGTGTTAGATTAATTTGGTTTCAACTTTCATGCCTGTTTTATAGTTATATGTGTTCGCTACATTTGGGTTTATTTATTTTTATTTTTGTGGCAAATTTCTGGAATTTTGTTACTGTTTGATTCTTATGGAGTTTATGTGATTGGCCATGGTAAATGTTAGTCTTATGAAATCCGTGACTGATGCACGAGTATGGGTTGAATTTTTCGGGTTACGGCCTTCATTTGGATGATGATGTTGTTGTATTACTCAACTTTCATGTGACCCCAGCTGTTACTTAATATCCATGTCAATAAAATAGTACAAAAATGCAGGGAAGAAGGGCTGGTAGCTGGAAATTAAGATCCCAATTTATCAAATATCAGTTTAATAATAACAGTTATTATGATGATTAGTGTCTTAATCCAACTAAGTTAAGATGATGTCAATTTTTATTAATTTCGTATAATATAATTTACTTTTTTTGATTGCTTTACAATTTTTGTGATTGATTTTTGTTTCACTCACATTACTTTTTTTACTTAATCGTCAGTCAAGTTGCTAGACTGGGGAGAAGAAGGTCAAAGGACAGAATCCGAAATTGCTGCATTAAGGTCAGCGTTTACGCAAGAAGTTGTTGTGTGGCATAAACTTGATCATCCTAATGTTACCAAGGTCAGTTTCTATCCATCAAAAAAATAAAAATCTTGTTCCAGGTTTTGTATTTACAATTGTAATTTAATAGTGATGGCCTATGATAGCTACACAAATTCATGGAGAACTTGCACATCTAGATTTATTGGCGGAGGATGAAGAAAGTTAAAAAGAAGTATATGTCTTATTAAACACCTTTGGAATTCTCTATTTTAAACCAGTTAATTACCTGCTGCGCCCCGTTTAGCAGAGAGGGGTAAGAAGTTTGTTCTATGCTCTACGTTACTCAATTGGCGTGTGGTCATTGTGGCATTGTGTTTATTGTCTGGACATATTCATTTCTCCTTTTGTTGGGTCTGTTGTTCGAGGGGAGAAATGTAGCTTACTTTTATATCCTTAAGCCATTAATAGTGTTCCTTGTGAGCATTTGTGGAAAATTCATTTCAGCTATGAGCTATGAACATGAATTATAGTTCATTTTTAGATTACTAGTTGAAGGACTATCTCTTTTCCTAAAATTAGGGCTTTTGATTGGACATATACTGATTTAGCTTGGAATCATAGTTCAGGCTTACATACATTTACCATTTGTTTCATTTAGTAACTTATCCTCTTGTCACCATTTTTATACTCTCTTCATAATTTAGAAAGTTATTGATATTAGAAAGTGTTTTGGCTTCTATGGTAACATACTACCTTGTGAGTTTATCTTTGGTGTCATTGGTGATCAACTAGGAGGAAGTTGTTAAATAAAGTGAAGACTCTGTTGATAGAGTGGTAATAATATCGTTTATTTTGCTTTGGCATCGTACAGCTCATATAAAGTCCCAAAAATATCTAGAAAATTTCCTGGATGCATTCATGAGGTTCTGGGATTGTCATTGTGACATATTTTCCAGAGATTATTTTATGCTCGCTGCTGTTGCTACTACTTGACCATGACTGATTCTGGGTCTATTGATTCCAGTTTATTGGGGCGACCATGGGCTCATCGGAGCTACATATACAAACTGAAAATGGTCAAATTGCGATGCCAAGTAATATCTGCTGTGTTGTTGTGGAATATCTTCCTGGGGGTGCTCTGAAAACGTACCTCATAAAGAACAGGAGAAGGAAACTAGCTTTCAAAGTGGTTGTTCAGCTAGCACTTGATCTTGCTAGAGGGTATCCACATCTTCCTATTTCTATTTGTAATTTGTTTACTTTTTGGTACCTTTCGGCAACATTGGATGGCGTGTGACTTGAAATCTTGTTCAGCTAAGCACTTAAGAAGGCAACCTATTATATTTTGTAGGTTGAGTTATCTTCATTCACAGAAGATTGTTCACAGAGATGTGAAAACAGAGAACATGCTATTGGACAAGACTCGCACGGTAAAAATTGCTGATTTTGGAGTTGCTCGTGTTGAAGCCTCAAATCCTAATGACATGACTGGCGAGACGGGGACCCTTGGTTACATGGCTCCTGAGGTATAGAATTTATTTTTGTTTCTTTTCAACTCGTATACATTGAATGTGACTTTGAGTTAATTATTTTTACAGGAAAAAGATATTTCGTGGCTGTTTACTTTTCTTTTTGTGTTTCATTATCTACAATGAAGTCATGATGCCTCTCATTGCAAGGCACTTTGACTATCTCCCCTTAATTTATGTTTCATTTGATAATTGGAATAATGATTAGAAGCGGTGACTTTGGAATGTCATGTTATTAGGAGTTCTGTTTGTTGGAAATGCAGAGGTTAACTTGGAATGTTAAGCTAATAAGAAGATTTTATGAGTCGAGTGAATGATCCGTGACTCATCAAATGTCTTGGTTTCAGGTTCTGAATGGCAACCCATACAATAGGAAATGTGATGTGTACAGTTTTGGCATCTGCTTATGGGAGATATATTGCTGTGACATGCCGTATCCTGACCTTAGTTTCACAGAAGTCACATCAGCTGTGGTTCGCCAGGTATGATATCTGCTTCTATCCCAAACATTATCTTTCTTCAAATTGACCATTTTCAACAGTTTCTCATATAAAAACAAAATGATATATCTAAATGCTATTCATTTCTTAGTGCTGTTTATATTCATTTTGAAACAGAATCTGAGACCAGAGATACCAAGATGCTGCCCGAGTTCACTAGCAAACGTAATGAAACGATGCTGGGATGCTAACCCTGATAAGCGGCCTGATATGGACGACGTAGTTTCTATGTTGGAGGCCATTGACACATCAAAAGGTGGGGGAATGATCCCCGGTGATCAACCTCAAGGTTGTCTTTGTTTCCGCAAGTATCGGGGACCTTGAATAATTATCGCACTAAGCAGACAGATGAACAATCAAGTGTTCTTATTACAAAGTCTGAGAGATCCGAGCGCACTTTTGGCTGAAAATATTACAGATACAAAGCCGAAAGAACGGAGACTACTGCACGTATAGCCCGAGGAGCTGTGCTACATATCATTTGGTTGGAATTTGAATGAACATAAAGTTTTTCTTTTGTTACTCTTACTTTTAATTTTTCTTCTGGGGGTTGCAGAGCTTTGTATTCATTGGACTTGCCAGTCTGGTGGTGGATTGGCCTTGCCCCTCTCTTATGTGAGATCAAACATCACCCTCTTTTATATATATAAATAAATACCATTTATAATTTTTAGTATGATTATTTAGCTGATGTTTTATTGCCTTTTTTTTTTTGACTTTTGGTGGTAAATGAGATTCAATTATTGGATTTTGTGTCTCAAGTTCTTTCACATGAAATGAGATTGTCAACTAAAACCATGAGGGTGTAATATATAGACCTAGACCTGGACCTGGCCGGCTGTTCGGTTCCGAATCCGGTTCCCGGTTCCACAAGTATGGAATTGTTCCGGTTCGGTTTCGGTTCCACACTTAAGTGGAACTGGAACCGTAAACTGAACCGGTCGATTCCGGTTTCGGTTCCGGTTCGAACTTTTTTTTTTTAATTATATAAAAAATTGAAAATAATTTAGATTAATTTAATAAATAATCCCTACGGTTCCAACTGGAATCGTTGGAACAGCTGGAACCGTTCGGTTCCAGCGGTTCCAACCGGTTCGGTTGGGGGTCGAACCCTAACCGAACCGGTCCTTTACGGTTCCGGTTCCGGAACCGGTTGGAACCGGAACCGTGGCCGGGTCTATATAGACCTGGCCACCGGTTCGGTTCCACTCTTGTGGAGTCGGGAATCGGAATCGAACCGGACAGTTCCGGTTCTAATTTTTTTTAAAATAATTTTAAAAACTAGAAATTAAATTTTAAAGAAATTTATAATTGGATATTATTATCAAATAAATATAATAAAAAATTTATTTATTTGAATTTTATTAAATTAAATTAAAAACTTAAATTTCGGTTGGAACGGTTCCAACGGTTCGACTATGATGAGAACCCGAACCTAACCGTACGAAACCAGTTCCGATTCCCGAACCGAAACCGTCCGGTTCCTTTCGCTTCGGTTCCGATTCGGTTTCGGTTTCAAACTGGAACTGTGGTCGGGTATAGTAATATATACCAAAATTTGGAAGCAATTGATTATACAGAAAATTTTTGTATTTTAACAACTAAATTGCAATGATAATTTCCACAGGTATCAGAATTGTCATTTCTTTTAAATAAGTCCTATCGATTATTTACGAATCACCTAATCCATTAGAAAGATATTATCTTCTCCCTAAGATAGCCCAACTTCTGACCTTCTAAAATGCATTTTACATACACGAAAATTTTAATCCTCCATAATCCCATCCATCACACCTAAAAACCTAAAAAAATAAACTTATAAAAATAAAAGAAAAAAATATTAGAGGTGCATGACCCGCAAAGAATCGATCATTTTACATTGCATTTGAAGATTGAATTGAACATTATTGTTTAATCATGGTCACAATATCGAGGGCATGGTTGTCAAATGTGCATTTCATTATGCTTCATGAAAGGTTAGGTGAGATGACTTTCAATAGGAACACACTTTGGAAATGCACTTAGGTATATCTAGACGAGTTTTATTAGAATATGGGAGAAAACTCTACTCAATTTAGTCAAAATTTATTCATATTTAGAAAATATTATAAATTAAGAATGTTAATATTATTATTCCGGTAATAATTCATTTAAATTAAAGCATATCTTTACTCGTTTCTAACAAAATCATTTTTTTTCCACACAATATCAAATAAAACTCCAAAAAAAATATTGGAATTAAAATATTAAAAGTTGAAATCGAATGTTTTTTGGGAAATCAAAAAATTTGCTGATTAATCAGTCAAAATAATCCAAAAATCTTTAAAGCGATCAAAATCGATATGATCGAATCACTCAAAAAGTGATTTATGGACAAATGTTAGAACATATGCCAAGTGTGGGTTCAAATATAATTTAAAGTACATTATTGTGACCCCCTCTTCTATGGGATTATTTTCCACTTTGAGTATTCGGTAGAGGTGTCTCAATGACTGCTCTCATAAACTGTTCAGTATGGTTTTGTCCTCGCACAACTCAATACCCATACGATCCAAAGGTGTGGGTATAAATTGAGAGTGTATGTGTTTATGGTGACTTGAACTTACGATCTTAAAGTTTGTATATCTATAAATGAATGTATTATTTATAGAAAAATCGATACAATCCTTCGAGCGTCCATATTTTAATCGTGTATGCCCACAATCACTTTACGTGGAAGATTTTCTAAGGGGACAAAACTGTGCCTGGCCATTTAGAAAAACATCCATTGAGACACCTGCATCGAATAATCAAAACGGACAAATAACTTCTTAGATTTGAGGATTAAAAAAACACACATTCAATTATGAGTCCTATTAAATTAACATATTTTGTCCAATAATAAAACATGAGTTGTCAGGTACACAAAGTATTCTCTGACTAGTTAACTGTTGAAACTGTAGCTAGTTGAGTCAGTTGACAAATAAGCATAATTAAATGATAAGTGATCTAGGTGGCTTGATGGTATAAGATTTATGATATGACTTTTAGGTTTAGGTTTTGATTTCGAATTCAAATGGTATATTTCTTGTAAAAATCTGAGATATTCGGAAATTTTATATATTCCATTTAATCTTAGATTAAGTAATGATTGATGACAAGATTTCCAACATTTTCAAAAAAGTACAAAATTACAAAAATAATCAAATCAAATCATACTTTTATTATGGTGGGATTTTTTTTCCTCCACCAATTATTTTAAAATTTAATTCCATGATTCCCTTCCTAATTGAACCCAAAATAATAATTGAAAAAAAAGGAAGAAGAAGAAACAAACACGGAATCACCCAATTTGCTTAACACATTAACAAGATAATTCTGCTGTCATTTCATTTCCTAGTCTCCTTCTAATAATTAAAATTTTGTATAAACAAAAATTCCAATAATTAAATGATTAGTATTTGTTGCCAGCTGGCAAAATCTCCACGTTGTAGAATCCTATCAAAGCCATATGGACCCTTCATTCTTAATACCATCTAAACTAGACTTAAAAATTTCTTAATTTGAGATCTCTTAGATATATGATTTGAGATGATTTTCGGTCCAGATGTATTTATCTTAAAAAAAAAAATAGGAGATTGGTTTTTGGGATAATTTTTAATCCAAAATTCTGAATTTAGATAAAAATTTGAGATCCCAATTAAATGATTTAGAATATAGAAAGATTTTTTTTGATTAAAAAATTAATCGAGATTCTGACGATTTTTCGTTTTAAATCAATAATTGGGACTAGACCTGAAGTGAACAGAACCGAATCGTTCGGTTCACTGAATCAGTTCGGTTACGGTTTTAGTTTTTTTGAAATCGTAGAACCGGATCGAATCGGAAAAAAACCAGTTTGGTCCTTTATTTTTTTAGAAAAAAGAAAACGAAAAAAAATGTGTTTTGATTCTGATTCCGAACCAAAACAGAACCGAACCTTAAGGTTACAGTTCCACATTATGTGGAATCGTAACCGAATCGAAATGAGTTTCTGTTCAGTTCTGATTTTAAAATCTGAATTAGATAATACTGTAACCTTACGATTTCATCTGGGTCAATTTCAGTTGTGAAACGGAACCTTGACGGGGTTTAATTGGGACGAGACGGCATGCATATTTTATCAAATTATCAAAATACCCTCATCCAATATATATAAAACAATTCATCCCGTTTTTCATTTTCCTGATTCTGTAAAAATGTACACAGAAGCTGAAGCAACAGCGATGGCACAAAGAGACCTCGAATCAATAGACGTAACGTCCAATTCTCTGATCCACAACACCCGCTGCTGTTTCATTTTCCCGTGTTTCAACTCCCGTCGCCAATCCTCCGCCGTCGGATTAGCCTGGTGGCAGCGAATCCAGCCGCACGACCGGTGGTGGGCCCCGGCGGTTACCGCCTTCCAGAGAGTCCGCGAGTGGTCGGAGATCGTCGCCGGACCGAGGTGGAAAACTTTCATACGAAGATTCAACCGAAACAGAAGCGGAAACAGTTACAGTCACAATCATCATCATCACGGGAAATTCCAATACGACCCCTTGAGTTACTCCCTGAACTTCGAAGAAGACGGTAATTTCGACAACGACGACGAGTGCACCGGATTCCGCCGCGACTTCTCGTCTCGGTACGCCTCGAGTAAGTTGGCTGCGACGGCGGCTGCGGTTGCGGCGGCTGAAGCCCGAGGAAAGGACGTGCCAGTGCATGCCTAAATAGCGCGTCGGTTTAAGGAATGAGCCGTGAAATGTGTTGTTTTTTTTTTCAGGGAAAAAACTTTGTGAGGTTAGTTAACGGCGATAGCTGGATGGCTTCTATTGGTTTATTTTTATTTTTATTTTTTAATTTTATGTATATTAATTGATAATAGATTTTTTTTAATTTTTTTTTTATATGTTGTTAGTGACTTGTGGTGGGCGGGCGTGTTGGGTAAGGAAAGTGACAAGTAGGATGGCAAAATCCGGATTTGGATCTGGATTCGGAAGTATTTTTATTATTTCGGATTCAGTTTCAGATCTGGGTAAATATACACGGGTTCAGATCCTGGTAAATATATATTGGTCCGAATTTAGATCTATCCGGTTCGGATCCGAGTCTATCCGGTCCGGATTCGGGTCTATCCGATCTAGGTACGGATACCCGATTTATTATTATGATTATTTAATTGTATTATTTTATATTTATATTTGGATTTTGTTTTATTTCAATTCTTTAATATTTTTTAATTATATTCTATTATATTTTTTTTGTTATATATGCATCTTATTTTGTATTTTTCATTATATTTTAATTTATTATATTTAATTTTTTTTTTTGGGACCCAAGTCTATCCGGGCTGGACCCGTGCGATACCAGATCCGGATTCACTCTGGTCCTAATTTTTGAGACCTGGGTTCAGATATTTTAATCCCGGACTCGAGTCTACCCAAATCCGAATCTTCCGGGTCCTTACAGATTCAAACCGGATCCGAGTCTGCTTGCCATCTCTAGGGACAAGTTGATTAAAAATAAAATTATTAGAAAATAAATTAAAATAACATTATTTTAATGATAATTTTGTCATCTTTTCATTTGTGCAGAGGTGGCGTGTAGTGTTAGAAAGTGTGGTGATGGATATATTTTGTTTGTTTCTTGTGGGGAATAAGGTGTAGGATAAGGATGCATTTTTTTTAATTTTTTTAATTTATTTTTTTACTTTTGATTAATCAAAGATGCTTTGGTGACCAAGTGATGTAAGAAACTTTTTGGGATTAGATATGGTTTTATATCATTGAGCAGCTTTTTAAATCTTTAATTTGTAAATAATATACACATGTCTGGGGTTGGAAAAGTTTTTTTATTTTTTATTTTTTATTTTTATCGAATAAAAAATCATCTTAAATTTTGAATTTTATGTTAAAAAATCTTATTTTTTTGATCTGGATTTAAAAATACATCAAAATTTTGAATTAATTTTTCTTTTGGAATAATCATAATAAGACTTGTCGGGATCAGACACATTCGAAACGAGATATTTTAATTACTATCCCCACACACCTCTATTTCTCTAAGTCAAATTGAATTCTACGACTAATATCTCAATCTATTTCGGATGGACCCTAAGTACTTAAAACACTCGTTATTGAGATCGGTTGATTAATAATTTTTATTTATATTGCATTACTTCTTTTGACCTTTGTTAAACTCACAATTCTTATGATTGGTTTTTAACTTAGTCATAAGTCTTTAAATTTTAAAGTTTTCGTCGCTACACATTCTTTAGACTTATCCACACCGTTATAGGAAAGTGCTTGTGATTTCTGATTGAGTCCTAATCTACACTTGTGATCAGAGAAAGAACTTGGCAATGATAGGAAATTAGGATGGGTAAATGTTGGTTCGGTTTGGTTTCGGAGTGAACCGAACCGAACTAAAAATCGATCGGTTCAAAAACTTAAGAATTGATCGAAATCAAACCGAACTGGTTTTTAGAAGAATTAATCCATAAATTAATCGATTCGGTTCACAATTTTACAAACTGATCGATTCACGATTCGAACCGAACCGAATCAAACCAATCAATTTAACTCAAACATAAACTGAATATAAATTGAAAAAAATAATATTTTCGGTTCGATTCAGTTCGGACTCAGAATACTTTACTTTTACTCATCCAAACATATCACCAAATTTTTCTTTCATTCCTAGTTTTTCCATTGCATGTCTTAAATAAAAGATTTGGGAATTGCAACCATTAACTTGAGCCATTTTTTTCCCCGAAAAAGTGTGAATAAACGGAAAAATAAACGGAACCCTCATGATGTTTGGTGAAACTAAGTAAAACTCATCGCATATTTTAAAACTAAATTTAACCCATCTCATGCTTAAAAATTTCGAATTTTAGCATAAAAAATTATAATTTAGATCGGGATTTGGGATTTCTAACTGTTCGGTTCAGAATTTGGGGCAATTATTCTTCCCGATTAAAAAAACTAAATGGTATTCGAGATAATTTTTTCATCTCGAATCATAATCGGGATAGAATGAGAAAGAACTGGTTCGAGACATTATATCAAAGAGTTTCGTTTATTTCACCAAATATCAAAGAGGTTTTGTTATTTTTCCTGTGGATAAACAAGATTAAAGAAGAACAAAATCACCATAAAATAATAGTTTTGATAATAATTTTATTTCTATCTACTCATGCTTTAATCACTTTGTCATTTTACAAAAGAAAAATGCAACGAAAAATTTGATGGTGAGTATTGATACAGCGGAAGTGGCATCTTACACTTTGAAGGAGCATCAGTTTCACTAACAAGTAATTAATTAATTATACACTGAAGAAATAAAAATGATTGTAGACTTTTCTTTCTTTGTTCATCTTTCAAACTTTTCTGCTATTTACAGACTTCGGTGGTAAGTACATGGTACCACGCGGAGGCCAACTGTCATTCATTTTCTTTGCAGCTACTCCCAGGCCCGGCTCTGAGATACTTAGGACCTAAAGTTATTTTTATATTTTAGATTTTTGACCGTAGTATAATATTATAATAAAAAAATTTTAAGCTCTTATCCGTTAATTATTTAAAAGATATAATAAAAAAAAATTGAGGGCTATAAGTAGGCGCCTTACCCGCTTTAGCTCAGGATCTGTCTTGGCTACCCGCAAAATTATTTAGCCTCGATCTGTAAGGTCTTTACGGACAACAAGATCCTATGTTTTATATATGTGTACCTCCTATTATCTCGCTGCAAATATGATGCCGGCAGGTTTCGTAGATAACCAGTAAACATCTCATCCTCTGTCTCTACCCCTATAATATAATTCATCAACGTGCTCATTTCCTCCTCATACATGTCTTTGTGACTTTCTACGAGTCCAAAGACGACCTTAAATCAATCTACTTCAAGATCACAATCATGGCTTGCAAGGCGTGACTAGGTACGTCTCGGACTCAGGCTAACACTAATGTTTCTCATGAAGAGTCAAGTCAAACGACTTTCATCAGGCAAGCTTCTAAACACAAATACATGGCTTTGAGATGTGCTTAGGCGCGCCTCATAAAAATGTGTGAGAAGTTATATAACATTTTAACAAATTAAAATAAATTTTGAAATGTGCTTTAAATTTTGACAAATATAATAATTTATATTATCAATATTTATATTATTATAATAATTTTTGATAGATTTTCAATGATTTATCAAAGCCCTCAACATATACTTCAAGATCGTGATGCTGGCTTGCAAAGTGTGCCTAGACGTATCTCAGACTCAGGCTGAGAACAATGCTCCTCATGAAGAGTCAAACTAGGCTACTTTCAACAAACATGCATGTAGGCAAAAAGGCACATGCCTAAGCGTAAAGGAGCACACCGCTCCGAGGCGCGTCTCATAAAAATGTGTAAGAAAATCCTACTTGAATTGACCAACCCAATTCGAAATCAAGTTGTATACATTTTAATAAATTATATATATATATTTGCAATTTGTGTTTCACCTGTAAGAGTTTGTATAGAAATAGTGGGAGTAGTCCCACATCTAAAAAGTAAATGGAAGATGAAAGGTTTATAAGTGTTTTCTAAACATTTATATTAAATTGGAAAAAGCAAGGCTTGAGCTTGAGCTTGATGGATTGTTAGCTTGGTATTAGATTTAATTAATATATTTAATATATATTTAATTAAGTCAAAGATGAGCCTTGAACTTATACCAATAGTTTAAGTCTTTAGCTACCATTTGTTTTTAAAAATGACTTCGAAAAGATTTATGTCTGCTTTTAAATCTGTGAGTAAAACCACAAGCCACACATCCTTACCTCATTGGCTTTCCTCGTCAACTTCTCTTAACCATTCCACTAATATATTTGAAAAAATATTTTTCACATCTCTTCATCCTTCCACCACTATATTCGGAAGGAAATTTTCACAGCACCTTATGAACCAAATAATGCCGATCACAAGAATATTGATGCTCCTCTAGACACCGGTGGAATGGATATTAATAGACAACCACTCATGAGGTAAGACTTCTATGCACTGCCGCTCCTATGAATTGCCTTTAGGTTCTTCTTATTCTTCTTATTCTTTTTTTGTTTATTCATTTCAATGTGTTTGAATATATGTAGTCGCATTTCAAGCCTACAAAATTGGCACTTTCAAGAAAAGGAAAAATCATTTAGGATATTTTCTCATATCTGTGTTAGGGTTTTAAAGCATTGCAATTTATTTATCTTCAATATGCGTATTCACTCTCATTTTGTTTTACTTATTCATCTATTTCTTTGATGGTGAAATCCATCATTTCACTATTATTCTTGTATTGCTTTTGGAATTAGATTTCTTTAGCTCGTGTTTTTATGAATTTTGAAAATGGATGTGTGAATGATATTCGAGAGAAATCGAGAGTGATGTTTTTGAAAATATACATACAATGAAATTTTATGAGAGACCAGACAGTGAGGATATGATACACAATTTACCTGTGGATGGTGCTGAAGGTTCAAGCATGGCTGGTATATATCAACCACAACTCCTCCCTCAATCTGGGTCAAACAAACCGAGTAGGCTTCCCACATCACCACATGTTCTTGGTGTAAAGTACTCATTTCTGGGGCTGGAAAGCACATCTGATGGGTGGAATGTTGGGTGTTGTGATATTTTATATGGTACCGTAAGTGTACGGTGTCAAGTTTTAGTATAAATGAGTTTAGAGTGTCGAACCCACAGGGATTGCGTTAACTCGCACTAGATACTACAATTGATAATCCTAACTTTATTTAGAAAATAAATAATAAAGATTTTAATAAATAAATATAAAAATAATTATATATGATAGGAGGAACTAATACGATATAGATTCTAGATCCTGATTTCACCTAGCTGTCGCCTATATATTTGTCATGCCAATTAATCATTGTTCAGTTATATTG
Source organism: Zanthoxylum bungeanum (assembly GCA_019454045.1). Taxonomy (NCBI): domain Eukaryota; kingdom Viridiplantae; phylum Streptophyta; class Magnoliopsida; order Sapindales; family Rutaceae; genus Zanthoxylum; species Zanthoxylum bungeanum. The sequence continues at coordinate 16,887 of SKCR01046463.1, forward strand.
TTTATAAGTTAAGACTCCGAAAATATCCACTCACTCTCTCAAGTGCCGAGTGAAAATATCATCAACTACAGACTTCGATATCTCTATAAAAATCTAGTAGTTAACAACTCATTACGCTTTGTGATTCTATGTTAACGACTTCAAAGGAACTACGGATTCTCTCAAACTCTATAAAATCATAGGTCATATTCTCTAGATCCATTCCAAATCCCCTCTCTCAAGTGATAGATTTCAAACATATATCATCATATTTGTGGCCATCAAACACAAATCATTAAACTCAAAAGAACATAAATAAATCAATAAAACTTCATAACAAAATTAGCAAACAATACAGGGTTCAAGCATCAGTTACATCATTCTCCAAAATTAAGAAGTCTAGTTCATGACAATAGATAAAAATAATGATAAAAAAGTCATGAATCTAATGGAAATAATTAGAGTTCTAAGAAAGAAACAAGAAGATAAAACCCGAATTGAATCTCTCCATATTCGGATGTCAACGCAAATGTCTCCTCTTGTGTCTCTTCAATCCTCCTCCTTGGATCTCTAAAAATATGTATTTTGGTATTTTGTGTTGTGTATTAGCCTCATCTTTTGAGTTGTGGACGAACTAATATATTTATAATAAAGTCTTGGAACCATTAAACATCTAAAAAACCCTAAAATCCCGTTTTTGGTGCGCGCGGGGCGCCGCTGAGCTTGCAGATTGGCGGCGCGGCGCCAAAGCCCGTGGATTTTGTATGGAAAGCATAGATATCTTTGAGTAGATGCAAATTGATATATTATGGTGGGTCTCATAACTCTTTCTAGATAAAAAATTATAGTCTTTTTAAATTCAGTGCGCAGCTGATGCTGATTTTGCCTGTTCTTGAGTCTGATGCTTCCAATAGGTCCCGAAACACGCGTATTTGCTCCATTCTTCATGTTCTAATGCTTCATACAAATAAGACATAAAATAAACTATAAATGGCGCTAAATGACTCGAACCATAACAAAATAATATGCTAAGGATGTCGGAATAAGTGAGTATAAACCGCACTTATCAAATACCCCAAACTTAAGATTTTGCTAGTCCCGAGCAAAAGACAAAATAAAAATAAATATAAATAAACAAATAAAAATAACTAAATTAACTAAGCCACTTTCGTAGGGATCACGATTGCATTTAGCGTATGCAACAAGCCTTTAAACCCCTAGGCGGCCATAGTGGACGAGTTATAGTCTCGTGAGGGCTTACAACGACGATACCCACAAACGTCATTCACACACAATCATGTAAAAATTTGAAAATAATTAAAATAATCATGATAGTTATGCATATTGTTATCCTCAAAGAATGCTTATCAATGAAATAAGAGAACCTTCAAAGTACTCAACTGCGACTTAAATCCAAGTTCTTGAATATATTATCTAAGCTAGACTCACAGTGTGTGTGTGTGTACATGTTCATTTACAGATCGACTCATAAGTAAGCCAACTCAATGATTTCGTCTCAAAAATTGAGATCCGATGGGTCAAACCAACCTAGATATCTTATTAGTACTCTGAATTTGCCTTTCTTTACTTAGTATGGTATGATTTTATTTTCTTCTTTTTCTGCACTTTTTTTTCATTCTTTTTTTAAAACACACCTACCCTTTAAGGTAACATTTCTCCTTATGGTGGTCCTAACACTCGCCCATAGGTAGCTTCACGCTTATCGGTTATAGGTGTTTCTTTTTTTTTCACTTTTTCTAATCATACCATAAATCATAATACTTGCATAATGAGATAGATATATAAACAAACGGTCATTCATCGACATGCAATTTCTTCAACTAGTCACTTTGTCAACTACTTAAGTTATTACTGCTAAAAACTTATTATTAAGTGCTTACGAGTCTAACCTAGATCATCTACTCAAGGCATTAGATAAAAATCAATTGGGACTTATCGTTTCTAAAATTTCATCAAAAGCAATCAAAATTTATCATTAGACTTATGCTTTACTGTCAAAGACATAAAAACAAAAATAATTAATTTAATTTAATTTTTATATACAGCAGGAATACATGCACACAACCCCAAACTTAAAACTTGCATTGTCCTCAATGTAAGATAAAAAATAAAGAACAAGAGTGAGGAACAACACTACTGTGCATGGAGTTGATCAGGCTCTTGCTGGTTAGAATTTGGTTGCGCGGGCGTTGTGTGTTTCGTGCTACCTGCATAAATAACATGCAAATTAATAAATATCACATAATAAACTAAAATAAATAAACAAAAATAAACAAGATGAAAATGCAAGGGTTGCCACCCCGCTAGCGCTAAGTTTAACGTTTTCAGCCAAACGTAACCACCCAAATGGTCATGGTGGCTTAAATGTAGTGAACCGAGTAATCTCATCTACTTTCTTCTTTGGTATCCACCGGTTCTTATGACATGAAAAAGACAGCTTGGCAGGCTGTGGCTGTTTATCCATAGATAGTCCCCCAGTTGGAAATTTTGGACTGCACATTCGGCAGAATTGGCTCGGCCTCATTTTTAACCTTACAAGGATCATCTCCAAGTGAGCAGTGACCTTTCTTTTCCTCTTTTTGCGGCGCTTTGGGAGTGGTTTCTGGTTTAGTTATGGAGAATTTTCTTTTATGCATGGCTGCACTATGCTCGTAGGTTGCTGAAATACTGATTTGTGTAGGAAACGCTTTCCTCGCGTAGCGGAAGCAACTTAGGCACACGGATTGGACTTGAAATTTTTTTCTGCTTTTCCCTTTAAGTTGCCGAATGGAATCAACTGTATTGTTGAAATTTTGTTTCTGTTTTTAACAAAAATTCAGCCCCGAAACAGCCCCCGAACATCCCTGAACAGCAGCACAAAATCTGAACAGCGTTACCCAAAACTGAACAAGCTGCATGCAAAACCCAGTGACCGTTCGACTACCAAATTCATCATGTATTGTTTGCTTGGATAACTACTCATCCTGCATCTCCTCACGCATACATCATATGTTGATCAATATGTATATTAATTATCATCATGCGCACATTATACATTCAATCACAGTTCACGCCCTATTGGCCATAGAGACGTCCAGCCCATTGCTTGCCAGATTATTGGATTGTCGTGAGGTATATGATAATTGATTCGACATCACATAGTCTTCCATGATATGACTCGTAACCAACGGAAAGTAGTGTGGGCTACACTCACAAAATAAATTCCTAAACGATTTAGAGATTTTTAATCACACTTAATATTTTATTTTTCTTATTATGTTCTTCAATGGAGTTTCTCAACTTTTGAGAGAATGATGAAGAAGAAGAAAGAGGCTAGGGTTGCAAGAATGAGAGCTATGTCAAAAAAGAAAAATAAATCTTCTTTTTATATCTAGGGTTATTTGTTTCCAAAACAAAACAACCACTCCCCTCCACTTGCATGCTAGAATCGGTCAAGGCTAAAAAATTTCCCTTAAAATTTTTTTTTTGTAACATATATCATGCATTGATTGTTACCATGATGACAAAATAAATTACAAAATTAAAGATTCATTTGCCTATTCAAAATTTCATAACTTACAAAGCCATCAAAACTTCCCTTTTCTCTTATGCCAAAAACGACAATGGCATATAATCTTTTATTAATTTTGCAACAATTGTATTAGCTTTCCATAAAGCCAAATATGTTACAAAATCAAAAGGTTTAATACCATTATATATTTGTAACTTCCAAAATTAAATCAAGGGTTTCCAAAACCCTTTAATTTGGAAATTACAAATATAGCATTCATTTAAATTATATCATATATAATTTAATTATTAATAATAAATAATTATCATATAATCATTTATTATATAAATCATATATTAACTTTTAATATATAGTTCCAAGTGTGACAAATAATATTATTAATCATATTAATAATATTTATACCTTTGTGAGTATATAATTGGACTATCCAATTATACTAAATCCGCTATAGTAAATTGAGCTAGCACGAGGACCAAATGGACCTACAGTTTTGAGCTCCAATAATCTCGAAATATTAATTAAGCTTTTAATTAAATATTTCGAATTATTAACTCCGGGTTATTCCACTAAAAACCCGAAGTAGCACTCTCGTTGCCGCAGATGATATATTAAGCCGAACCAAGTCGGTATCCATCGATATAGTCATTACATACGAATTGACCCTTCACGAGTATCTCATAATTAGAGCTGGGTCATAATGTCCGTTATACCCCTCTAATTATTTTTACCTTAAGTACCATTGATTCTCTAATGAACGATTTATTCATAACGATTATGAATTTTAATCTTTCTATTCGCAATAGAAAGACTTGAGCGCTCAAATCGTTCAAGCACCGAATCAACTCTTAAGAAAGATACTCATCTACTTCTCGCAAGAAGGAGTGAACTCCATGTCTATGTAAAACGTTCCCAGCTACATAACAGACCATGCCCCCAAAATACGTAGCTATTGGTCGGGACTGCTACACCAACCTCACCTTTGTAAATCAAAGGACATGGCCCGCCATGTAGGGGTTCGTAGTACACTCAGGATTAAGATCTATCCATATACGACCATCTAGTAGATCGAAATGACTTTCTTAGTTTAACGGATATTATAAGAATGTCATTTCCATCTGGGTCCAGTCCTATATGATCACATCATACAAGGTGCCTCCATTCTCATGTCTCTACATGGACGATCCCGGATCAAGGTTGTCATACAAATATAGAATGGACCGCAGCTATAGATAAACTGTAAACAAAGTACCCGCTTTATTTGCTCTCTATGGACTATTTAAGATTACTAACTTCAGACTTAAATCCTCTTGTGTATGACACTCATACACTAAGTCTGAAGGCACATAAGTAATCTAGGGTATTCAAGATGATTTATAATATGCGAAAATTAAACAAACAATTTGATAAATGAATAATGCATCGTTTTATTTCAAAACACATAAAACTGTTTACATCACATGTAGCTCTAGGGCATACATCCTAACAATTTGCCCTGCGTGTTTGCAACTACCTTCTCTACTATATTTACCCTCTGACATTCTGCATCACCTTGAGGACTCAGCATGGTTCTGAAAGCACTGAATGTGACTTCTTTATATTTACTGCCTAAATTCTGAGAGGTGTCTTTAATCTTTTTCCCGCTCCTAAGGGTTATGACTTGACATTGCTCTTTGGGTTTGACTTCAGTATTATTATGAAACACTCATTTTTGTTGATTGGCCAAGAAAGAAACAAGCAGCTCAATTTGCGCTTCTAAAAATTTCAATGTTGCCCCCATATTGCCCATATGTGTTTCAATGTTATTCAGTCTTGACTCATTCTTCTGAAACCTCTCTGAAGCTGTAGATACAAATGTGCTCATGAGGTCTTCTAAGGAAGGGTTCTGCTCATCTCTTGGCTAGTTTAAGCCATGAGGAGTTTGCAATATGTTCTCCATATTAGCATATGAAAAATTCGGATGATAATAATTAGGCATAGGACTGCCTTTATAGTTGTTGAAATTCCGATTGTTCATATACTGTACTTGTTCAAATCCTGCTCCTCTGTTGGGTAAAAGCATTCCATTAGCAGAAACAACTTCAATAAACGGTTGGCTCATTTGATTTGTCAATACTTCTAGATGAGTCGTGAAGGACGATACTTGAGCTATCAGTGCACCAATAGGATCCGTCATTGCTTATTTTCCAACTCTCCTCGTACGAAAGAAAGAAAAAAATATATATAACAAAATATATATATATATATATAAAATAAAATAATAAAAATAAAAAATATAATAATATAATAATAAAATAAAAATAAAAATAAAAAATCTAAATTAAAGCTAAGATTACTTGGTAATAGTATTAATGTGAATTAAACAAACAATTCCCCGGAAATGGCGCCAAAAACTTGTTGTGATATTTTATATCGTACCGCAAGTGTACGGTGTCAACTTTTAGTATAAATGAGTTTAGAGTGTCGAACCCACAGGGAATGCGTTAACTCGCACTAAATACTACAATTGATAATCCTAACTTTATTTAGAAAACAAATAATAAAGATTTTAATAAATAAATATAAAATAATTATATAGGATATGAGGAACTAATACGATATAGATTCTAGATCCTGATTTCACCTAGCTGTCACCTATGTATTTGTCGTGCCAATTAATCATTGTTCAGTTATATTGTTTATAAGTCAAGACTCCGAAAATATCCACTCACTCTCTCGAGTGCCGAGTGAAAATATCATCAACTACAGACTTCGATATCTCTATAAAAATCTAGTAGTTAACAACTCATTACGCTTTGTAATTCTATGTTCACGACTTCAAAGGAACTACATATTCTCTCGAACTCTATAAAATCCTAGGTCATATTCTCTAGATCCATTCAAAATCCCCTCTCTCGAGTGATAGATTTCAAACATATACCATCATATTTGTGGCCAACAAACACAAAACATTAAACTCAAAAGAACATAAATAAATCAATAAAACTTCATAATAAAATTAGCAAACAATACAGGGTTCAAGCATCAGTTACATCATTCTCCAAATTAAGGAGTCTAGTTCATGATAATAGATAAAAACAATGATAAACAAGTCATGAATATAATGGAAATCATTAGAGTTCTAAGAAAGAAACAAGAAGATAAAACCCGAATTGAATCTCTCCCTCTTCGGATGTCAACGTCTTTGTCTCCTCTTGTCTCTCTTCAATCATCCTCCTTGGATCTCTAAAAATATTTATTTTGGTATTTTGTGCTATGTATTAGCCTCCTCTTTTGAGTTGTGTATGAACTAATGTATTTATAATAAAGTCTTGGAATCATTAAACATCTAAAAAACCCTAAAATCTTGTTTTTGGTGCGCGCGGGGTGCCGCGGCGCTTGCAGATTAGCGCCGCGGCGCCAAAGCCCCTGGATTTTATATGGAACGCGTAGATATCTTTGAGTAGATGCAAATTGATATATTATGGGTCTCATAACTCTTTCTAGATCAAAAGTTATAGCCTTTTTAAATTCAGTGCGCAGCTGATGCTGGTTTTACATGTTCTTGAGTCCAATGCTTCCAATAGGTCCCGAAACACGCGTATTTGCTCCATTCTTCATGTTCTAATGCTTCATACAAATAAGACATAAAATAAACTATAAATGACACTAAATGACTCGAACCATAACAAAATAATAGGCTAAGGATGTCGGAATAAATGGGTATAAACCGCACTTATCATTGGGTGGTAGTCTCGTCCTCCCTTTCTTATTCTCCATGATTGCGAAATGATGCTGATTGTTCCATAAAATGCTTTGGAGGTAGCACTCCAATTGGCTTGGCTTTGTTTCCTTAGCCTGGAATGTGTGAGCGATGCTACCTATTTACACTTCAATGGATATAGGCGAATGTCTGACTATTCAATCAACTTTCCTTTCCGGCCTAGAATTCTAAACTACCAACACCGACTTTCTTCGTTGTAGCTTGAGCAACCCCTTACTTTGCTACTCCAATGTAGCCTATGATTTAGGAGTTTTTCCCGCACCGATCTGACTTATTTAGAAAGCTAGAAAGCTCCGCTTGCTGCTTTTCATTTTGATAGGCTTGAGACTGAACCTGCTGGAGAACGTGACTAAAATCTAATCAATAGGTCATTTGTCACCTCTAAGCTCGACAGTCTCAGTGCAAAATGCCATCGGGAGGCTCTTAGGGTTACTTTTGTCTGCCCTTTGTTTTACTGCCAGAAGCGGCTAGGCCGTTTATGGTTGTTTTAGCATTTTGTTTTTAGTTCATGTTTTTTTTTTCTCTTCATCTGTGGAAGAAATGAATTTAGTTGTATTAAACTATAGAGGATATTCCAGCTGCATATGGAAACATGAATTAATTTAACAAATTGACATCTTTGCATTTGTATTTCATATTCCATTTCACCATCGTTGTTGTCTTGTGATTAGTTTTTGGTAATGGGAATTTGGGAATTTATTTTCAATCCAGTTTGAAGATGAAACTTTATACATAAATGTTGTGATATTGGGGCGATTACCACCTTACCCCTTTCTGAATCTAATATTTACCATTTAACCCCTTATTATTTCTGTAATATCCTATAACTTCTTTAAACCAATGTTCTTTTACAATTTTACTTTATTGACAGATAAAGTCCAAAATCACTTCTTGAAATTGATTATTAACAAGTCCTATTTTTTTTTAATATTTAGTTTGTTTGTTTCTATGAAATAGATAATATTTATTTTAATTATACATATATAATATACAGAATTTTATTATATTTATAACTTTTGTTTTGGAAAGTTGCAAATATCCCTATGATAGAAGATTTTATATAATCAAATAATATGGGTAATATGATAACTGTCATTCTTTTTTATTCTAATTATAACCTTTTTTGTTTATCGTATAAAATTCCACAAATTGCATGGGTACGACTTCAGCCGTATACTTTTATGTTCAAGAAAATGCTACTGGCTTCACAAGACTTTGTTGGAGTCTGAATATACGAATGAGACTGTGTTCTATGAAGTCATCACTTTAGATATTGGCGCTGTATATATTGGAGTATCTGTATGGAATCAGGGAAGAGATACAACAATTGCTCTTACTACATTTGAAATAATAAATATGAGATCAGAGTTGACAAATTTGATGCAAGAATATTGCCCATATGGTTTCGTAATTGGGTATCCTGTAGGCTCCGATGGTGGAACGACACCAGAATATTTTGATCAATCATATGTTAATCAGTTCTTTTTTAATTTGAATTCTTTTCCTGAATTCAAAGGGGTACATATTTGCCTTGTCAACGAATTTGGAACCTCACAAAATCTCGAAGACAAAGTCAATGTAGCATTAAGGTGGGATATGATGAATCCGATTGAGAGCAACGGTGTTCCAAGACCTCAATTTCATAGAAATCGTCTTGCAGCTAAAAGACAAATGAGAAGATTTATAAATATAGTTGCACCTGAGCTTCTTCCCCCGGAACAAAACTTAGTTTGATGTAAAACATGTTCGATTTCATTTCACTGTTGAAATTAATGATTTGCACATGTAGTCGAATACATCAAAACTTCAGCAAAACAATGTAATCATATATATATATATGTATGTATGTAATATATATATATATATATATATATATATATTATATATATATATATATATACCACTGTTTTTTTTTCCATTATATATCATTTGCAATGACTTTTTTACCCTCAACAACTTAATTAATTGCATAAAATCTGCATTAAAAAAACAAAGAAAAAGAAATAACTTCAAAAACTTTATAATATAATCCCAATGATTTGTTGATCAGAGACCATGCAACAACTAACGAAATTTAGTAGATGAATTGGTTAGATGAACTACAGGTTATTGCCAAAGACTTTGCAACTTCTTAAAAGAGCAAATGAGAGCAGATGAGTAAGTGATTGAGGCCCTAAGAACAAATGACAATCATCAACTCTCAGAAAAATAAAATCAACAGTACACCTAAAATAAAAAGATAGCACATAAATATGCAACTATCTTTAGGCTTTGGATATGTTAATGAGTAAACACACTGGTTTCTTGAACTTGGATGATAAGTCTAAAGAGTTATTGATCATGTGTGCAAAATGCATCAACCAGTTTAATATAGTGCAGACTGTAGTAATAATGACAAAATAATGTCATCTCAATATCAAACGTACCCTCTGTTGAGAGTAAATTAATGATAAAGATGTTTAAACTGATGAGAAATACACTAACAACAATAGGTGAACCACATAAGAATAAAAAAAAAAATTATAATATAACAAAGTATATGATATTGTAAAATAATTTTTCATTGTCAAAATGAAGTAATATGAAACTGATTCAGAATAGAATTGAAATTAATGGATAAAACACTTTATTTAATATGATAGGTTTTGATTCTGATTTTTAGAACTAAAGTCTAAAACTGATTTTACTCATCCTTAATTTATAATGTATCACTTTTATCATATAATGCATTTCTAAATAAATCATTTATCTATAAAAATAAAAATATACCTCTCTAGCTATATGTATTCCCAAGCCGTTTTCTTTCTACAGCTTTTCCAAAATAGCTCACAACAAATTATTTTTGAGAAAGCTTTTGCTTTTTATGGACAATTTTTTCATTTCGTCATTATTATGTTTGAAGATGAATGTAATAAATTTTATAGAATAATAATATGGAGATTAAATCGGGACTAAATAAAAAAAAAATCATCCTCAAATCTAATGGAGATAAAATCATCATTAAAATTAAGTAGTTTTTATTATTTTTATTTTTCAATGTGAAATCTCATATTAATATAGTCAAAACATGTTAATATTATCATGTTATTGAAAGAGAACTATAAAGCTTGTTTACTTCACATATATGCTTTCTTCGTGCCTTTACATTGGTCTGACAGGGTAAAATGACCCGTGCGTCCAAAATTCGATTTAAAAAAAATGATAGAAATTTGGGTATAATATTTTTTCGGATATATTTTGATAGGGTATAATATTCTTTCGGATATATTTTGACATCTTTAAATAAAGAGAAACACTTGTGTGAGACTGGAGTACAAATGATGTATATATGAATCAGGAAAATTATCGGATCCAAATTTAAGTATACCGAATTCGAATATATCCGGACTGGATCTGAAATTTGGATTCTTTAAAATTTTCACTTTTAAATTTAGATTTTTGAAAGTTGAATATAATATCTTCTAAATTAAGTGAAATAATGTTAATAATTAAATTCAAAATAATTATTAAAAAAGTCAAATAATCAAACTGCCACTGGATCACTGCTTTTGCCATCTCTATGGCTGACTATGAATCTTTTTTATTTATTGTATTATCTTTTATGAAAACTTTTATCTTTAAAAGATAATTTTGTTAGACACAAACATCAAATACCTCAATTTGTTTGATGATTTTATGATGCAGTTACAGATTTAGTTTTTGCAGAAGCCAAAAACAATTAATATTATTGTATTATATTTTTTTTTTGATAAAGACATGCAGATGTTCATATGTTATTGTAAAAGGAGGACTACTCATCACCCCCCTCTGACAACAGCACTCCCCTTGTCCCCTTGGATATTTCCGATTTTGCCCATTTAATTTTTTGAAATTCTCTCCCTCAACAAACCAAATATATCGAATATATATATATATATATATATATATATATATATATATTTGTTTAATAAATATTACAAATTTCATATTTATTGTTATATATTTTGTGTTCATTTATTCATTTAATTTTTATGATTCTTTTTTAATTTATTTAACACTACTTATGTATTATAAAAATATTTGTATGTATTAAATCAAAATATATATATTTAAAAAATAGTACAAATAACAACATAACAAGTTACACTTAAAAATATAAAAATATAAATTCTAATATATGTTGCCTCCAAAGTCTCCTCCTGGCGCACTTAGTGATATACCTAATACTTCGTACTAATTCTAATTATTTTATAAATTATATTTTATTTGGTAAAATTATATTTTTTTTATACATAAGAAGTGTTAATTAAATTAAAAATGAATCAAAAAAATTAAATGAATAAATACGCAATTTGTAATATTTATTAACAAAAATAAAAAAAATATAAAAAAAAAAAAATTAATAAAATGACAAAGGGAGTTATAATTAATAAATAATTATTTTTAAATTAATATATATAAATATAAAATTTTGTCATGTATAATAATTGGAGGAGTGATAAATTACAAAGGGAGGGGCATTGTGGTAAAATTACATGGAGACAAATGGGGGGAGTGGTGAGGAGGATCAACATAGTTATTCAGAACTTCAGAGCTTACAGTGGAACAGATAAAGATAACAGTGAGAGGACTAAAGTCTAAAATCACAGCAGAAATGAACACTCAACTAACGAAACAATACACGAAAGAGGAAATTACTGAAGCTTTATTTCAAAGGAAAGTACTGACCTGACCAGATGACTTGCCAGCTCCCAACTGCATTTTTTCAAAATGAACACTCAACTGACAAAGTAATACACTAAAGATGAAATTACTGAAGCTTAATTTCATAGGAAAGTACCGACTTGACCAGATGAGCTGCCAGCTCCCAGCTGTATTTTTTCAAAATGAACACTCAATTGACGAAGCAATACACGGAAGAGGAAATTACTGAAGCTTTATTTCAGAGGAAAGTACTGACTTGACCAGATGAGCTGCCAGCTCCCAGCTGCATTTTTTTAAAAACACTAGAGCACAGTTAAAGAGGGAGTAATGACAACTTTCTTGCACATCCTAAATGAAGGAGGTAATATTGGTCATTTGAATCATATTATTTATTACAGAAGCAAAAAATAAATAATATTATCGTACTTTTTTTTTATACTAAATTCAAGTCCCAACAACTCAATCACATAATTTACTTTACTGAGATGTGATCTTCCCACCCCCACTGACAATTCCCATCCTCTTGTCTCCCCTTAATTTATGCAAATATCCCATCCCTTTGTCAAAAATTTCATTCTCCAATAAACCAAATATATCCCAATTATATATATATATATATATAAATTTATATTTTTTTTCTCTTTATATATATATAAATATTACAAATTTCATATTTATTAATTAAATTAACTTTTAATAAATATATTAGATTTATTAAACAAATAGACTATCAAAAAAATTATTTTATAAATTAATTTTATTTAGTTAATTATATTTTTTATACATAAGTTGTATTATTTAAATTAAAAATGATTTTTTTAAAAAATAAATGAATAAATACGAAATTTATAATATTTATTAACAAAAATCAAAAAATTATAAAATAAAAAATATATAATTAATAAAATGGAAAAAGGAGTTATAATTAGTATATATTTATTTTTAAATTAATATATATATATATATAATATATATATATATATATATATAATTATTGGCAAAATGACTTATAATAATTAGGGAAGTAATTTTTGATAAAAAGAGTGATATTTTCGGATTTTCTCAGGGGACAATGGGAGAAGGGGGAGTAATTTACTTTACTAAACTAATGTCAGAAAAGTAATATAACAATGAGATCTCGTTGCACGACAAACTCAAAAGCAAACCCAAAACCTATTTTCCATTACTAAAGCTGTAAACCGGAGACGATATGGAATTTTTTTTTAATCATTTTACCATCACATTGGAAACCCAAATACAAAATCTTTTTTGTTCTAAAAAGGAGATTTTTGATATGGAAAAATCTTATGGTGTAAAGCAAATATGATATAGATATGGTCTATGATTTTTTTAGATCTCTACTATTAAATTGGTCGAATATTATGTGATGATATATTTTACTATAATGATTAACAAAAAATGAAAAATCTTTTACAAACCCAAACCTTAGCTTTCATAACATATTGTTATGTTTGGATTGATGGAAGATGATAAAATGGAATGTAATGTAATTTAAAATATTAAAAATTCATTATTTGGATTGATGGAATGCAATAGAAGAGGTGAAAGAAAGTGTAATGCAATGAACATCAGACACAGCTCGAACTATGTTCGGCCGGATTTAGGGTTTAGGATGTATCTTCGACAGGACGTAATTAAGCTCGTGATTCTAACTAATTTAATTTTTCACGTGTGCCGACAGCTCAATAGATATCCATACGGCTATACAGCTTGAATTATATGTCAAACTGGAGACAATTAGATCATTTAACTTCAGTAACTGACAACCTGCTCATTCGCTAACAGTTGTGTCATGTCTAGCTAGATTTAGGATTTTCAAAGCATATTCAGTCAGATGTTTGGCTGGCTTTCAGGTGTGCATCATGGAGTTCCTTTCTTTCATGACATTCATCCTTATAATTTTCCAATTTTCAGAGGGTGTCCACGTAAGAGACTCATCATCGGACTATGTGTAAAAATATATTGTCTACATTCGAAGCTTATTAGGATTAGCAGGCTACTACTGTCGGTTTATCTGAGATTTCTCTACTATTATTCACTCAGCCGTAAATTATGACGAACACGGATAAACTCTCAGAACCATACAGGTCGAGGTCATAGCATATGTATAATCCCTCCGTCACAGGTATCTGGATTATTCCAGATATATAGATACAAACGTCAAATCTCTATAGATATAATCACGTCGACGTTTCTATTAGTAATCCCTTAATAATACTAAAAACTAATTTCTACAGTATACCATAGGCCCATGGATTTAACAGATTGCTAATTCCATATTAAATACATATGCTCTGTACACAGAACTGACATATTTTTTCTTGATACACACAAGATATTATGAACATCAGTCCACACCCAACGAACATGAGGAGGTATGATCTAAATAGATCGGTGACGTGACCGCTATCTAAGTGTGAAGGATAACTCATATATCCACAATGATATCTCAAGTCAAAGAATCAACATGCTCACTCAACCTGAGAAGATTCTTATTGACGTTAGTGTACCATCCATTAAGAATTTTCGGTGAGTCGTTCAGTGTTTATCCGCTATAAACACCTACACGTCTATACGAGTCTCCAAGACTCATGGTCCATTGAGAAACCATCGGAATCCAAGATTTCAATATACGACATGTATCAGTCTCAACGGGTTTACTTTACTGACCAAGTATTGTAAACATTTACCAGGAACTGTCTAAGAATGACAACGTCATGATACAACTCAATGTCAGTTGCTACGTTTTTGCAACAATATCATAACTAATCATTATAAGGTCTGTTACGTCTTTACCATATATAAAAGGATGTTATATAAAAGAAACTGTTTATTTTATTCATAATAAAATGTTACATTAGTATTTTACAAGGAAATACACAATAAAATTGGCGCTCAGAGCACCAACCCTAACAGTAATCTTGTATTATGTATACAATAAAATAAATTTTATCAAATCCAAAATTTTGTCAAATCCTTAAACTTAGAAACAAGAACTGGTTCCCCGAATCAGGTCATAAATAAATTTCGATTCCTAAACCAGTTTCAAACCAGATTTGGTTCATGTTCTTCCTTCGATAGGAATCAGAATTGACAGTTCGGTTCGGAAACCGAACCGCGGTCAGGGCTACATATTTACATGTCATGTATGAAAAAAGCAATAATGATGTGATCGGTGAAATCACTCACGAAACGCAAGCGCACGTATCGTTCAAGTAGTATAAAATGTATCGATCCCATGAGGACTTAATACTTTAGCTATCAATTTATGAAGTTAAATGTTTACAAGTACCTAATAGATTGATTTGTTGATTGGATGGTGATTTTTGCTAAAACAAGTAAATAAAACAGTGCGAAAGTAAATTAAAGGAAAATTCAATATTATAAAACTATCTAGGGTTGTGAATCCTTCCAATATCTTTTAAATATGAAGTGGTTATCTCATGTTTGTGCAATATATCGGCTTATTAACCTGGAACACAAAAATATGCAAAAGCCTATGTCGATGGTCAGATGCAAACACCCAAATAACCCAATTAATCATATGTCTATGTTAACAAAGTTACCTGAATTCATTAAGAATAAATTCCAATTGTGACTACCCCCGACATATATATGTCTATCCTATAAGAAAATCTAGCTAAGGGTCACCATACCCCGAGATGAGATCGTGAGCTATTGAGTCTAAGACTGAAACTTATTCTGTGAGAACGTTATTGGTTAAATTAATCACAGAACCTAAACCATACATGAAGTATGATTAAAATCTGACAAATGGAAAAAAAAAATAAAACTGTTCAGTTTTCACTTTCTGAATGTGAGAGAAAAAACAGACAGCAGAGAGAGAGAGACTTCGAGGCCCAATTTGCAAACTTGCACGCAAAGTTCTCTTCTTCTTCTTCTTCTTCTTCCGTCTGTCTCTCGAAAGCTCACTTTATTTTCACTTCACAAGAAATAATTTTTTTTGTTTTCCATAAACTCGAAAGCAAATTAAGACATGGCGCTACTTCTTTCTACCGTTGCAAATATCATTACATCACCAAGAAAAGCGTTGGCTGTTCCATTTTTGTTCAAAAGGACCCCAAAACAACAGCATTCAGAAAATACCCTGCAAAAGAGAGCCAAGAATTTGTCTCCTCTACGTGTGGCAGCTCCTCCATCTGTGCCTGCAGCATTAGATCAAGAAACTGTGAGAAAAGATGAGGCAGAAGAGTATGGTTTAGTTGATGATGAAGAGAGTTTCAGATTCTAAGTTTTCTTGGAGGGATCATTGGTACCCCGTTTATTTAGACCTGAAGTTGCCTATGTTGGCGACTTGGTCGCGTAATTGGATTTTGATGACGTCAACGCAATTGACGACTTCGACGTGCAAACACGAAGCAATACAAAAAGTGTCGAAGCATAAGGAGTGAAGAGCGAGAATGAAGACTAGCGGCAAATCGAAGATAATGATTAAGAGCTAAATTTTATTGTAAGTGAGTTTACTCAAGTGATCTAAAGCTCTTAGGAATCATACATTTTGCATCACTTGCATTTAAAATGGATTAGAATGCTTAAAGAATCATTTGCACTTTATTTGCACAAAAATGAATTTCTATGCACAAGTGCATCGGTAAATGATCTTCCAAAAACTATCAAACGGTTGAATTAAACTTCAAATAATATACCGTTAGATAGATATGTGTCTCTAGTTTGCTACGGTTCAAACGGAACATAATTCTGATGCATAGAACTTTTTCTAGAGCCTTTTTAGTACAACATGTTCAGATGTGCGTTTTCTGCATACACGTCACATTAGAAAAATTCCATAAAATTCATCTTAATGTTTTTGGAGCTGAATTTTTTACAGAAGCTAGATCTATGTGTCTAGTTTATGTATAAATTTACGGATCATGATTTGGAATTTCTAGAGAAAGTTACGACGGCCAAAATACCAAGTGTCGTCAGTCTTGACTGATCATGCACATACTGAAACCAGGGAGATCCATGCCGGTCCCCATGCCGGTTTGCTCGCCGGTCTCCATGCCGTTTTAGCTGAGCAAATAATGCTCTCTGGAACCAGGGAGCTCCTCGCCGGTCTCCTCGCCGGTCTCCTCGCCGGTTTGCTCGCCGGTCCAACGGCTAGTTTTTTGAACGTTATGTTACCGTTGGAGCCCTAGACCGGTATGCCGGTCCCCTCGCCGGTGTGCTCGCCGGTCTCGCTGTAAGTTGGGGAAAACTTTGCATTTTGTTATAAATAGAACCCCAACTCCTTTGCCTTAGATTAGAGATCTAGAAAACCTTCATATACATTCTCTAAGGCAAACAAAGAGTGATATACACCTTCATATTCATAAACACTCATCCAAGCTCACACACACATCTTCCATATCATTTAGTGAGCTTAGATCACTTGGGTTTGCTCTCACACAATCTTCTTATTATTTGTGAGTGCCCAAGTGTATTGTAAATCTTTCTTATCAAAAACACTTGTGGTTTGTGAAATCCCATTGTTTGGGTAATTTGTAAAGGTTGTGAGTGCTCCTACGTAGAAAACTCAATCTTGTAAAAGGTTCGGAGTGTGCCTTGGCGGAAAACTCTTGGTTACGAGTGAACCACGGAAAACTCGATTCTAGTGGAAATCTTCAAGCGAGGCTTGGGGGAGTGGACGTAGGCACGGTTTGCCGAACCACTATATATCGTGGTGTCGTATCTCTCTTTCCCTACTCTTTTACTATTTGCAAGTTTATTTATATTTATATTATTGATTAGAAAACTTGCATATAGGCTATTAATTGGAATAGAGAAAATTGCCTAAAACTCCCACTTGGTAATAAGAGCTTAAAATCGGCAAAGATTTTATAATTCCGCATTTGTAGCGATAACCCAATTCACCCCCCCTCTTGGGTATAGAGTTTCTTTGTCGCTATTGCTTGTAGGTACTTTCAGCCTACACCGTTTCAGCTTCTGGGGAGAGACTTGGTTCTTTGGTTTTATCAGAATTCTAATGAATGGGTTGCTTTTGAATTTTGATGATAAATGCCCCCCATAGACTTGCCCCGTTATCGGTAATTTCCTATTTCTCTAATTTGTTTTGCTTTTTGTAATGTTATGATATGAGTTAGAAAATAGAAAACCAAATTGTAATTTACCTATTTATCTATATAGTATTTACAATATTTGAGAGTAGTGGAAGGTATTGCCCAAAAGTCAGCTTGAGAGTTGAGGTTGTCCAATGTTTATATTTTGAGTTTAATTATTTATCTCAACTCATGCGTTATATTTTCCTCACCAAATAGAGTAGAATTTCTTTTTTCTTGTTGTGTTTTCTAGGATATAGAGTGAATGATAGGTAATTTAAAAGGTCAATTTCATTTTATTCAAAAAAAGGTCAATTCCATTTATTGTTCTGTCCTTGATCGGTTAGACAGGTAGTGTGGGCCCACACATACATGAGTGTGGCTCTGATATCATATTGAAATTTATGGCCTAACTCAACCCAAAAGTCAGCTTGAGAGTTGAGGGTTGCCAAATATTTATATTTTGAGTTTAATTATTTATCTCAACCCATGCGTTATATTTTCCTCACCAAATAGAGTAGAATTTCTTTTTTCTTGTTGTGTTTTCTAGGATATAGAGTGAATGATAGGTAATTTAAAAGGTCAATTTCATTTTATTCAAAAAAAGGTCAATTCCATTTATTGTTCTGTCCTTGATCGGTTACTCAAGGAGAGCCTCATATTAACCATATGCAAGGCTATTTTTGTCATCTATATTATGCGTTGATTGAATTATTGAGATTGATGGTTCTTTTTACCGTGTGGTAATGTTAGGTTGCCTGATGACTAAATTTTATATATTATATATGTATAATTAAAATAAATATTATCTATTTCATATAAACAAACTAACTAAATATTAAAAAAAAAAATTAGGACTTGTTAATAATCAATTTGAAGAAGTGATTTTGGACTTTATCTGTCAATAAAGTAAAATTGTCAAAGAACATTGGTTTAAAGAAGTTATGGGATATTACAGAAATAATTAGGGGTTAAGTGGTAAATATTAGATTCAGAAAGGGGTAAGGTGGTAATCGCCCCAATATCACTACATTTATGTATAAAGTTTCATCTTCAAACTGGATTGAAAATAAATTCTCAAATTCTCATTACCAAAAACTAATCACAAGACAACAACGGTGGTGACATGGAATATGAAATATAAGTGCAAATATGTCAATTTGTTAAATTAATTTTTGTTTCCCTATGCAGCTGGAATATCCTCTACAGTTTAATGCAACTAAATTCATTTCTTCCACAGATGAGGAGAAAAAAACAGGAACTAAAAACAAAATCCTAAAACAACCATAAGCGGCCTAGCCGCAAACAAAGGTAACCCTAAGAGCCTCCTGATGGCATTTTGCACTGAGATGTCGAGCTTAGAGGCGACGGATGACCTATTGATTAGATTTGAACCCGGGTAAATATACATCGATCCGGATCCGGATATTTTCTTTTTTATTTTTTATTTATTTTTTAATTTTTAATTATATTATTTTATATTTATATTTGTATTTTGTCAATTTTATTAGTTTTATTTCAATTCTTTTATATTTTTAAATTATATTCTATTATATTTTTTATATGTATATTATTTTGTATTTTGTATTTAATTTATTATATTTACCCGGATCCGGATTCGCCCAGGTCTAATTTTTAAGACCCGGGTCCGGATATTTTAATCGTGGACCCGGATTTACCCGGACCCGGATCGTCCGAGTCTGCCTGCCATTTTGGATTAAATTTAAAGATTACAGTGGTTACTAAAAATATAAAACATATTACAGTCGGATCCCGCAAAATTAATTAAAATAAAAGATTCTACAATATTAATTTTTTTAGATGATACAAAATTTATTAAAATATCCCCAACTCAATAACGCAATTGGATTTGTCCACCTCTTATTTTAAAAAATTGAAAAAAAAAAAGTATATTTGATTGTGAAGGGGAAAATAATCGATAATAAATTTTAGATGGCTAAGTATATCTACCAACTAAACTTTTGAATTTATTTGGTTGTAATGTCAATTTTAAAAATTCAAATACGTCACTTTTTTTTAATAACAACTTGGCCAGAATGCAATGTGAAGTTGCAGAAAATAATGAGAAAATATCACAATAGTGATTTTTTTTTTGTAATTGGGGTGTTCATGTCAGCTTACAAATACTTCGATTAATCTTCGGGACCTATGCTCCATTACCTCAAAAATTTCTCAACATAAATCAGAATAAGTTGTTGACTTTTTATATCATGCGATATAACCCTACGAAAATATATTTAATGTGATTCAAACCTTAAATCTCATACAACCTTAATATCAAAATAGTGATGAGAAAGCAATAAATAATAGCAAGAGCCAAGAAGTTGTGAATTACTGACGAGAAGTTGAAAAGTAAAATGAAGAGAAATTGTGAGCAAGTATATATTTAAATAAAAGGCACATATACAGTATCTCGGTATCAGGTCGAGCATTGAAATTGAAACAATGGTCATTGAACTTGAAATGAAAGATCGAATTTGAAACTTCTAACATTGAATATGAAACATATCAGGTTCATGAATCAATTTCTATTACGAGATATTAACTAACTTGATTTATTATCCTATTAAAATTATGATAGCTTCACATCAGGAATCCTATAGTTCATTGGCAAACTTATAATAAGAAAGAGATGAAGCTAGGCCAAGCTCAGCCATATGAGCATTAGAAGAAGAAGAAGTGGGCAATTTGTTCTTATTAGACCAAAGCCATATCTTTGATACAGAGTAGCTCTCACCTCTAGTCCTTCTACTGATCTTCTTCCCCTCCAATTCTCCATTGCTGCCAATGCCACCACCATCATCATCATCACAAGCATTATGATGAGACAATGCTACTTGTAAATCTGATTCAACAAGCACATACTGAAATGCACCCATTGAGTAACATCTTCTTGTGTCCAAATAATACTGCTACTACTCATCTCTCCTTCGCCATTAATGCTCTTAAACTTGCCCAGTCTCACTGAAAAAACCCTCTTTGGAGCAGCACTTTCTTGGACATTTTCATCATCATCATCACTAGTAAACCATTAGACATCTCCCTCGAAACTTCAAAGCTAGACACTGGATTCTCCATGGGATTGCCAGAGCTTAAAAGGGTGTCTCTACATAAAGGGCATGTAGAGTTTGAAAGAAGCCATGTGTCAATACAAGTAATATGGAAAGCATGGCTGCAAGATGGAAGCAGCCTTAGCTTATCATCTTCTGAGAATTCACATAAACAAACAGCACAATCAAATGGCTCTTTCAAGCCTACTATATCCTTGTAAAAGAACATGGGCAGCAGCGCGTCTATGGAAGCTTGATCTAGGCCTGAATCATGAAGCATGAAGAGCTGTTGAAGCTGTCTATGAAGAGGGGTTTCAGGGAATCTATTGGACTGATGATTCTCTAAAGGAGATGGTCTATTTTTGAAATATCTAATAAGTAAACGGAAAATACCAGAAACAAAGAAAATAATACCTACAATTACTAGTATCAAAAGAAGTACAGGATTGATTCTGCTTGCTTCTGGTGATGTGGTTGATTCATTTTCATAACTCTTAGGACTTGATGATGAATAAGGAGCTGATGAAGAATGTGAATCTGTAAAATAACTATCTTTTTGCTTCATGCCATTTAGAATTGTGGACATTTTGGCCAATGGTCTTGCTCAAAAAGAACAAAGAGAAAAAAAAATTATTCAGAATCAAGCCAATTCTTTGTTATGAACTTTGAGCTACCAAATGAAAAACTGATGGAAGTTCCAAAGATGTTTTTGTTTTGGTGATGGAGATTTCAAGTGTATTTGCTCTACACATAAGCCTAAGAGACAGCAGAGATTTTTTTTTTTCCTTCTTTTTTGGGATTTTTTTTTTTTTGGTTTGGCTACAACCTACATGTGTCCACCTAATCCACTTTGTATTTCCACAATTGATACAAAACATGGCCACCCTTTTAACCAAACAATCCTTGATTGGCTTTTTTAAGTACTTTTCTGGCCTCTCTTCAAGGGTTTAGATAAAAATCACAATTAGGGTGGCAAAACGAATAGGAGTGGCAGAAAAGTCTGAAGCTTGGCCCGGCCCGGGGTAACACGGGCCCGGGCCGGGCTTCACCCAAAAAGCCCGAGCCCGGCCGGCCCGGCCCGGGCTTAAAATAAATAAATAAATATTTTAATTTATAAAATATATAGATTTTTATAATAAGTTTTATATTTATAATTTTTTATAATAAAAAAATCGGATCCAGGCTTAAAATAAATAAATAAATATTTTAATTCATAAAATATATATATTTTTATTATAAATTTTTTATATTTATAATTTTTTATAATAAAAAAATCGGATCCGGGCTTAAAATAATATTATTTATAATTAAAAAATCAGGCCCGGACCCGGCCCGAGCCTGACCGAGCCTGCCCGGCCCGCCCGATGACAGTACGGGCTCGGGCCGGGCTTTGATAAGCCCGGCCCGAGCCCGGCCCGTTGCCATCCTTAAAAACGAATCAACAAATAGAATTTGTATCGAATCTTAAACGAATTGAATCAAAATATGATTGATTCGTATTCGATTCGTTTATTAAACGAATCGAATACGAATATTCGTTTAGTTATGATATTATTCGAAAACATAATTTACCATAATTTATTTACATTAATTTTTCATAAATATATACATATAAAATATGTAATTAATATATTTACTAAAAATACCTCACCAAATATCGACAATATTATTTTTCTATAATAATTAGTCATAATTTCTCGAGTCTTAATTAAAAAATAACAATAGCTAGTAAAAAATAATAATAAAACGAATCATAAACGAATAAACGAATCAATGAACATAAATTCGTATTCGATTCGTTTAATAAACGAATCGAATTTATCTATTTATTAAACGAATACATTTTTTTAAACCCGTATTCGCTTTAAAGCAAATCGAATCGAACGAATAAATGAATTATAACTCAAATTACCACCCCTATAACCAGTGTACAAATCTCCCGTTATACGCAGGATCTTGAGAAGGTCTTGATGCACGCAACTCTATTTTGTCATACTCTTGACCATCGTGGTTTAGATGCTTAATTAAGAGGTACACCACTCTAAACGCATTTGATTTTTCCAATATAGTTTATGACACTTCTTTATCATCAAAATTGTCAAAACAAATACCCTTCATTGATGATCCATCAGTCTTGGCATGTAAGCTGGGTATTAACTATTCTGTATTCATTCATGCTCATTATAACTCTCTTATGAGTAATTTGCCAGAGCCATAAGACCATTAATCGAGTCATAGAAATAATCTCTTTGTAAAAAAAAAAAAAAAAACAAAACGTAAGGATAAAATTGTATACGTATTGAATTCTCCCTAAAACCCACAATGTGGAAAGTCTTGTGCGTTGGGCCATCCTTATAAGACCATTGATCAATTATATATAATGACATGATGATACCAAAAACATATTGAAGGACAAAACCAGATGATGGTAGGTCACATGACTCACTAACAAGTGTTTTTCCTATCATGCATACGGTGACGTAGCTAAAATATTGATTCAGTACGGCAAAATCAAAAATTTCTTACTAATAAACCATACTTTTCATTAATTTATAGGAAATATTTAATAAATTTTCAGATGGAGCGGGAGTAACTGTCCTCGCTGATCTCTTAATGGCTCTCCCGCTGCACTCATAGCTTCTAAATTTATTGATGATTGTAGTCGAGAAATCAAAAGAAGAGAGCTAGTTATAACCAAACCCATCTTATGTATGTAGCCTTTGACAATTCTGCTGCTGTGTGATGTTAATTGATGACCACCCTTCAACAAGCAATCAATAGATCTTGTTTTTTCATCTTTTGTCGACTAAAATGATTTGAAGCTCTCCAGAGAAGTTATTGTTGGATATGTCAAGCCTCTTCAGATGATTCAATTGTGTGAGAGAATCAGGAAGGTTGCCAGAGAATTTGTTACCAACTACATAGAAGTCAGTCGAGTGTTTGGATCGTGATTTGGTAGTGTAGAGTTCAGGATCTCATCTTAAAGTCCTGAATTTGAATCCAGAGAATGCGTTTCTTGTAAGAGCATGAGTCGAGGTTTTACCTGCTCCGCTTAAGTCATGGGTGATTTGGCAGTGGAATTTCCAACGATTTAAAAAAAAAAAAAAAGAGTCAAGTGTTTGGAGTTTGATGTTTCTTCTCTTCCAAGCTCAAGACAATAAGAGACAGTGTCTTGCAGACAGAGCTAGCATCAAGAATGCCACTTAGATTAAAACCATCAAGCACAATTTTTCTAACAAATTGCTGCCTTGTGTCACAAGTTACACCTACCCTTTTAGTTTTATAATGAATTTTAAAAAAATCTGTTTCAAGTTTTGAGGAGTTATAATAAGATATTATAATTTTTAAGTTATAAAAAATCCACCATTAAAATTAGTGTTAATGTCTTGTAGACAAAGATGACAAACCAGAGCTATCATCACAAGAGACTCCTCTTCTAGAAGAACTTTATCTACTTACAAG